>LPNX010543857.1:17953-118022 GCA_001517045.1 Pseudotsuga menziesii
CAACTTTTGTGGATGATAGAGAAATAGTTGTTTGTTTCTTGCTGCTCCATGATACGACTCCGGATCCAATGTTGAATGCATATCGTGTAGTAGATATTCTGTCATCTGGATTTCCTACCCAATCAGAATCAGAAAAACCTACCAATTGAACATCAAACTTATCAGTGTTTAAAAGACCAAAGTTCATTATCTCTTTCAGATATCTAAGGACTTTCTTTGCTGCTATCCAATGGCTGTCATTTGGTTTATCCATAAACTGGCTCAAAATGCTGACTGCATAAGATATATCTGGCCTTGTGGTAGTGAGATAATTCAAGCTTCCCACCAACTGTCGATACAAAGTACTATCTGCATCCTTTGATCCATATTGACTGCATAAGTTCACATTCTATTCTAAAGGAATTGTTGATACTTTTAAATCACTCATGTTGAATATATTCAATATTTTCCTCACATACTTACTTTGAGTGATCGTTGTTTTTCCAGATTCTCTCCAAACTTCAAGTCCCAAACAGTAATGTAATTCTCCAAGGTCTTTCATTTCAAAATCTTGTGACGGTTGATTTTTTATTTCTGTAATCAACTTACATGCATTCCCTGTAATGATGAGATCATCTACATATAAATATATCAGACAAATATTTCCTTCCCTATCTTTCTTCATGTAAAGGTTAGGATCACTTTTTCTTTTAACTAAACCTTTCTGATTAAAGAAGGTATCAATCTTTATGTACCATGACCTAGGACCCTGTTTTAATCCATAGATAGATTTTTTTAGTTTACATACAAGATGTTCCTGTCCTTTCTATAAAAAGCCTTCAGGATGAACTAAGTAGACTTCTTCTTTTAAATCACCATTTAGGAAAGAAGATTTTACATCTAATTGATGGATTTTCCATTTATGTTCTATGGCTAATGCAACCAGAATTCTAATTGTGTTTAGTTTTGATACTGGTGCAAAAGTATATTCAAAGTCAATTCCCTCCTTTTGTGTATAGACTTTTGCTACTAGTCTTGCTTTAAATCTTTCTATTCTACCAACTAATTTAAGCTTATATTTAAACAACCATTTGCATCCTATGGGTGTCTTATCCTTTGGTAACTCAGTCAATTCCCAAGTCTGATTTTTCATAATTGAGTTATATTCTTCATTCATTGCTTCAACCCATTTTGCTTTATCCTTGGCTTGTTTGTAATTCATTAGTTCACTGGTATTCATTATATTATACATTAGAGCATAATCATTATACCTTGGAGGGGGATGAATCTGTCTTATTGACCTTCTTAGCATTAAATTACCTGCAGGGGTTCCATCCATAATCCTTTTGCTTTCTGTTGTGTCTTCCTCTGAACTTGTAGAAGTAGTCATTCTGCTTCTGCTACTTTCACTGCTGCTTCTACTTCTTTCACTGTTGTTGCTGCTATTCTGTTCCTCCTGCTTCTCTTGTGTCTCTTCCACTTCCTTCTCCTAGACTATTGAGTTTAACCTGACATATTCATCATTATTAGTCAGACGATGCCCTTGTTCTGTTTTGCTACTTGTATCTGTATGTTCATGGAACACCACATCTCTACTAGCAATTAATTTATGAGTGCTAGGATGAAACAAATTATAGGCTTTTTGATCATTGCAATACCCAACAAAGACACATTCAATTGATTTAGCATCTAGTTTCCTCCTATCATCTTTTGGTATGTGGGCAAATGCTTTACAACCAAAGATTCCTAGATGCTTAACTTGTGGTTTATATCCATTGAAAACCTCAAATGGTGTTTGAAATTATAATTTCTTTGTCGGATTGATATTTTTCAAATATACAGCAGTATTTACAACTTCTATCCAAAAACCATTCGAAATTCGCTTACCTTGTAGCATGTTGCGTGCACATTCAACTAGTGTTATGTTCTTTCGCTCTACTATCCCATTTTTCTAAAGGAGTGTGTGATAATGTAAAATGTTGTTGGATACCATTATCCTTACAGTATTTCTTGAAAAATATAGACACATACTCGCGACCATTGTCGGATCTGAGAATTTTAATGCATTTTTCTGTCTGATTTTCAATCATGGTTCTAAACTTCTTGAAGTATTCAAATACATCTCCTTTCCTCCTTATGAAGTACACCCATGTGTATCTAGATCTATCATCAATAAATGTCAAAAAATATGATACACCTCCTAAAGATCTAGTTTGCATAGGTCCACATAGGTCTGTATGAATTAATTCAAGTAGACCATTTTGGCTCTTTTCTTGATGTACTGGGAATTCATTTCGATGTTGTTTGCCAAGTGCGCATGCACTACATTCTAAATGTTCATTCTTTATTACAAGCAGACCTTCAACCATAGATTTCTTTTGAAGTAATACAAGATCATGGTGGTTAATATGTCCATACCTCTGGTGCCAAAGTTCCTCTATGGTGATGACGGTGGATGCAAGTGCCTAATGACTGTCTTTGCTCACATCAAGCTTGTACATTCCTCCACATCTTGAACCTGTAGCAATAATCATGAAGTGGTTTTGAATGTATTTGGTATGGCACTGGTACTTACCAAACTCTACCTTCAGGTCATTCTCGGTTATTGTTGAAACATATATTAATTTTTCTTAATGCCAGGCACGTACATGAAATTATGAATATGTCTCAATTGACCATGAGATAATTTAACTTTTATTATTCCATAACCCTGCACTTGGTGTGACCTATTATCTCCTAAATAGATATAAGTGCCATCATGTTTCTCATTGTATTCATCGAACCATTCTCTCTTACAAGACATATGTGCAGATGCACCTGAATCTATGAACCATGCATTCTCATCGCCTGTCTCAATAGATAGAGCATCTTCAGAAATAAATAATCTCGTATTTTTAAATTCATTAATTTCAGAGGTGTCTGTATTTGCAAAATTTCCATCATAACTTCCATTGTAGTTTCTATTTCTATAGAATTTATTCTAATAATGATTTCTATTGAGGTGTCTTGGTTTTCCCCAATGATGACCATCTACATTATTTCTATCAGAATTAGTGTGAGACATACCTTTATGTTTTTGATGAAATATGCCTCTGTCTCCATTCCATTTTTTGCTCTTGTCTCCATTCCATGGTCTACTCCGTGGTTTGCCTCTGTGTGGATATCGACCTCTTGCCATCATTGCTAGGTCTGAACCTCCAACATCCAGATCATAGTTCTTCATCCTTTCTTCTTCTTGGATTAGAATTCCTGTAAGTTCTTTAAAATTTGGGGGTTTCTCTCTCACTGCAAGTGCTAAAATAAACACTTTGTAGTCTAGAAATAAGCCTTTTAGAGTGACTGTTACTAAATCATAACTTTCAACAACTTCACCTA
Organism: Pseudotsuga menziesii; assembly: GCA_001517045.1. Lineage (NCBI taxonomy): Eukaryota > Viridiplantae > Streptophyta > Pinopsida > Pinales > Pinaceae > Pseudotsuga > Pseudotsuga menziesii. The sequence continues at coordinate 21,308 of LPNX010543857.1, forward strand.
TGTCACCCAATTTATCACTGAGTCCTTTAATGCAAGAAATAAATTTTCTTACCCCTTCATTAGCCTCCATCTTGATTGACAATAATTTGGTTTTGAGAAACAAAACCTGATTTGCATCAGTTGTTTGATACATGCCTTTGAGTGTGTCCCATGTTTCCTTGGATGTCATACAGTTTCTGATATGCGGAATGATGTTATCTTTGACAGACATCCTCAGTGTCATTTTTGCTTTCAGATCCCTCTTATTCCAATCCGAAAGCAATGCAGCAGTTGCAGGCCTCGGCTCATCTCCGGTCACAATTGACCACACATTAGTAGATTCAAGCACAATCATCATCTTAAATTTCCAATTTACATAGTTTTCACCATTTAATTTGGATGCATCATTGATATAAGTGTCAGCAAGAGGTGGATTTGCCATTTTACCGTAATTCAGCTGATCCGAAGAGTTGATCTCTCTTCATCAGGAAAAATAAATTCAGAACCGCTCCTTTTCTTTTGATGAAAGCCGTTTCTGGAGGCAGTGCTTGATATTGGTGTAAGAGTCGACCTGAGCACTGCTCTTCTCCTTCATTGTTTCAGTGGTACCACCGCTCCTCCTCTTTGACTTGAAAGCAGTGCCACCACTCTTTCTTTACACAATTTGGTGGAGGCACCACTCTTTCTCTTCAGCTTATAAGCGGTGCCAGAGAGAGAAGAAAAATTTTACAGGAGAACGCAAACAAAAATCCTTTTGGCTCACCTCCACGCTGATCGGAAAAAAAATTTCAACGAAACAGCTTGTATCTATTTTCTACTGCACCAACGATCTTCCTCTATGGGCTCCATGTCCTCACAGAGCAGCGATTTGCCTTAGATAAGGTGAAGGGTTTTCACCAGCGTTCTGCTTCAACTATAACCTCCATCCAATATTACAAGAGCAGCTCCTCTCCATGCTGTGCAATTATCACGGCTGCTACTCGAGGGATCGCTGCTTGCACTCAAAGTTCAACACAAGCATGCTCTCCTCCAATACTTGCACCCAAAAAATCTCCACGCTACGGCAAAAGAAAATCTTCATGCTTTCTATCACTACCTCTTCATGGAATACTTCAAACTCAAACAAGCGTTTCAATGCAAAAAACTTATTTGGTTGTGATCTTCACGTGGAGCTGCTCAGGCCTCCCATGAAATCCAACGTTGATCTCTACCAGCGATATTCTCCACACTCAGTGAACAATTTTCCTTCACCTTCACTGAGAACCTTTTCCAGATTCCAGAGAACTCCTTACACACTGAACGTTGAGCCAGATGCATCCTTCTACACATGCAGCACCAAGGATTTCTCCAGGATCTACAAAAAGAAATTGTCTCCATACTCAAATGGAGGTTCCTTCAACACTTACACCCAATGCTCAGATCATCACATAGGATATGATACCAACTAAGAATATAGAAGGAAGACAGAGCAGAGCTCAAAGGCTCACTTACACAAGGAATGGTCAAACCAATTCAATTGATTAATGTGAAATGATTACAATATATAGATGGAGCTTATCACAACAAACCAATAGCTAGATCCATAAGAAGTGGATCTAAAACCTCTTCATACTAAACAAAGAAAGGACACATCAACCCTAAACCTAGATACATGGAAAGAATTTCTACATTATTCCAACACGAAATTGGCTAGATGAAGAGAAATCAACTCATTCTCTAGCTGATAGATCCTTAGACCATCCTGCTTGTCAAATAAGGAAGCAAGCTTATCTCGAACCTTCTTGGGAGTCTTCAATCCATTGATGTGGAAGAGAAGATCTCGAGAGATTGAGAGGCACAAGCATCCATATGCTTCATCAAGCCTATTCAATTACTTTTCTTTGTCAACATAATGAATTGGCTATGCCTCTGTCTCCATTGTGAGTCTAAAGAGTCTTTTGGAGTGTAGCTACATCTCCATGTCCTCCTTCCATTGGTGGTAGTTGAAACAAGTGAGAGGCTCCATTGGAGGATCCATTTAGAATGCAAAGAAGAGGATTGAGCCACTGTAGCAAATGCAGTGAAGGAGACTAAGCTGCTTGTAGCGAATGCAGTGAAGGAGATTGATATGTTCGGGTACACAGGGTACTCCTAAAATAATGAACACCTTGAGTAACCGCTTCACACAAATAGATCACAGATCAACACACTGATGTTTGTCATGTGGTTAAAACCCTCGAGAGGGAAACATTCCACGGCCACAGCCAAATAGCTACTTAGAGCAATTTATTATGCAAAAGAAAGAAATTTACATGAGCTTCTCATAATCGATCAACTAGCCAAGGACCCTCTATGCTCTTNATAAACCTGTAAATCACACAATCAAACATAAAAAGCAAGGTCGACAATCTGCACTTTTGGAATTTCCTTCACACCCAGCTCAGTTGATCAACTAAGCTTGATCAACAATTCCTTTGCTTGGGATATTAAGTGGTAAATTCTCTGCTTCTGGTGTAGTACTGGAAGGAGCAATTTTGCTCAATTTTTTTTTGATCCAAGTATGAATCTGTAGTAGGAGAAGTGCCTTGTCCTGCAGAGGATTTGATACCATATTAAATTGAGAACATAGATATGTGGACCAACACACAACTCACAAGATAGACCATACAATTTACTCAAAAATTAAAGAATGAAACAGTGCAAAAAAGGTTTGCAATTGTGAATGATTTCATTAATCAAAAGTAATTAGATAATTAATTACAATGGAGTGCAATGGCTAAATAGCCTCATGCAATTTGAATCCATGCGAGGAAATTCGAATTGGTTGGACTCTACTTGACTAAATGGTTAACTGACCTTGTCTAAATCATTATCGAAGTTCATCAAAGTTCAAAATCAAAACTCAAGTGTCTAATTCAGTGTTAACTAGTCTAACTGGCTGAGGTAGGTGAGTAAATGCACCTCATCTTCATGGAGCCATGCAATCCTAGTGCTAACTAAATAGAGCTGAATGTAGGGAACTAGAATTGAATGTAACTGACTCCTAACTGAGCTTGACTAGTCACCAATTGAAATCAACTAATGGAGGTTGGTATCGACACTCCTAGTGGCTCCTAATTTGTAGGGATTGATCTATGAGGCACCTAAATTGATGCATGCAAGTGCAAACAGTGGCAGTTGGACTCAATTAGTGTTCCCCACACTTTAGTAACTGGTACATGTGCCCCAATGGTGCTAGTGACTAAAAATATACTAAAAGGACTCCCGATTTATACATGACTCCTGATATAGACATAAACGACCAAATTGGACAAGGGAGGATTATAATCCTAACACAAGGCTTTAGGGCTCCCTACCACTCTTGCTAACAATTCCCCTCAAATGGACGGAGCTGGAGGCATAGAGGATGACCCTCATGGGAGAGTAGCTTCTGTGCCATCCAAGTCGACCCTCGTGGTGGTGGGGTCTACCAAAGCGAGGTGCATGTGTAATTTGGAGCATCGGTACAGAGAATACTTGCCTCCTACCAAACTAGCATCAAGGCTTGTCATTTTAGTATCCAAATGCACCAGAAGCACCCTGATATATAAGATGGAGGTAGTTACAGAGGTCCAATTCACAAATACTTCTTCTACCAGGTTCCCAAGCATATTTTTCACCAGCCAGTAGAAGTTGATTTGATTACCATAATTTCCTATAGCGAGAAAATCCGTCACCTAACCAGCACCCGAACCAAGGTCGAAACGTTTCTATCATAGCCAATGTTTATTGCCTTAGCTTTCCTGGGAGACTCAACTTCTCTTCCAGAACCATGCCCAATTCCATGATGAGGGGTACATCTCGTTTGGTTCATGGTGGTTAAGAGAATCTCCCAAACACACAGAGATGAGAAATCCACAGATCCAATCAAAACACTGCAGAGCCACACACAGAGCGTCGAGGGAGAGAGAATGAAGGAGGATCTAGGCGTGAGCGCTATTTCATGCACCGACGGAGTGGGCGACATGTGAGCCACACGCAGGATATGCAGCTTATAACTGTCGACGTAAATGTCCTGGGATAGCTTCCATCGCATCAGGTTGTAGGTCAATAACCTTGAACTGGAGCTCAATTAAACTAGAGCCTTGTGAATGACTTCCCTTAAGTGGCATCCCATCTTCTTGGATGGAGGAGAATCGTAGGCGTGTGCCACAACCAAATGATAGGAGTGAACCTCCGGGTGGAGTGTGTTCAGGGAGCGAGTCACCATGTGGGTCCTTTTCGGGGAGCGCACCCATTAAGTGAGGTCCCTCTGTGTGGCACGAGGTAGGTTGGAGCCTCGTGCTGGAGCCAACTGGTGGGAGAAGCCTCCAGGTGGAGGATGGCTAGGAAAATTACCCACATTCGAAGCTTGTAATTATTAATATTGATTTACTTTTAAAGATTAATTTATAAGTTCCAACCTTTTAAGTTAGGCATTAATGTTATTTATTTTAAGAATAATTTGTAAATTATAAAATTTCATTTAATATAAATATTTGATTAAAAAATTGTTCTATAACTTTTTTCTAAATGTTATTTTTTAAATAGTATTTTTTTTACTTAAATGAATAATTTATTTCACCAAATCTACTACATAAAATTAAATGTCATTGTTATTATCCAAGTTAATTTGAAGGCTGCCAACATTCTCCCTTTAATGTGTGAGAAAGTGCATCCTTCCTTTATTATGTTAGAAATTGCGTCCTTCGTTTACTATGTTAGAAAGTGCTTTAGAGTTTATACAGAGTTAATGTGGGTCTTTTAGGTGGATTGATATTGCTGATAGATGATGTTTCTTGAAAAACAAAGTTATGAAATAAATGTATCAATTTTTATTTTATGATGTGATGGTTAGTTGGAAACTTTCAAAATCATAGAATTGGGCTTTTTTCTTCTAAAGATATTTGTTAGATACATATAATTGATTTTTTTTAAATTATGTTAAATTTCAATTGATCAACTTAACCGACATATAATTCAAGTATTACTCCTCCTTAATCAAAATCTTATAATTCAAGTATCATCCCTCCTAAATCAATCTCCTAATTATAGTTATTAATTTGCACAATCAACTTATAGTTCAAATTTGAATATTTTCTTATAAACATAGTCAAAAGCTTATTTCTTTAATTAACCACATGAGAATTATTGATGGAACCATGAACAATGTTGGTGGAACCATGAGCATTGTTGGTGGAATCAAGAGCTTAGTTATGAAACTATGAGCTATATTTGTGGAACCATGAGCATTGCAGGTGGAACCTTGAGCTCTAGCTATGGAACCATGAACAATGTTGGTGGAACTATGATCATTATTTGTGAAACCATGAGCATTGTTGGTGGAACCATGAGCACTTGTGATGGATGCATTGTTGGTGGAACCATGAGCTCTAGTTATGGAACCATGCGCATTATTGGTGGAACCATGCTCATTATTAGTGGAACCATGAGCACTATCAATGGAACCATGAGCATTGGTAGTAGAATCATGAGCATTATTTGTGGAACCATGAGCATTGTTGGTGGAACCATGAGTGCCAGTGATGGATGCATTGTTGGTGGAACCATGAGTTCTAGCTATGGAACCATGAGCATTATTGGTGGAACCATGAGTATTATTAGTGGAATTATGCGCATTGTTGGTGGAGCCATGAGCATTATTAGTGGTACCATGAGTAATGTTGGTGGAACCATGAGCTCTAGCTATGGAACCACCATGAGTATTGTTGGTGGAACCATGAGCATTATTAGTGGAACCATGATCATTGTTGGTGGAACCATGAGAATTATTAGTGGAACCATGATCATTGTTGGTGGAACCATGAGCATTTATGAAACCATGATCATTATTGGTGGAACCATGCACATTTATGGAAGGATGAGCATTTTTAGTGGAACATTGAGTAGTATTGGTGGAACCAAGAGATTTGTTTATGGAACCATGAGCTCTATTTATGGAACCATGAGCTATGTTTATGGAGCCATGATAAGACATTTATCTCTTAATAGAGTTTGGTTCAAGAAACTAGTGATGTACACACAATTTTCCTCTGAACTATAGGTATCCATCGAGGAGATCACCCAGCTCAAGTTGAGCTACAAGGATGCTAACGCAAAGTTATAAAACCACCAGATTATATCTCTCACCGCTCAACCCATTTGTGGTTATGCTCAACCAATTTTATCACTATATAGCATTACAGGGATCTCTTCCAACCATATAAACATTCATGGAACTCTTCCTTTACTTCACATAACAAAAGGAAAATATCACATTTCTATGTTTAACAATTCATCAAAGATATTATTCCATCTAGTGATCTTCATTGTGGGCAAATAGAGTCCAATATATAACATGCTTTCTAGAAGTTCCTTGAAAAAATTATATCTAGGTTTGAATCTTAAAAAGATCATAAAATACAAATTTGATGATAGTTTCCTAACTTTCCCAACCTCTAAGATCACCTACAACCATCCATATTTCATCCAATGTCTGTAAATCCCTCTTCAAAGTACTGGTTTGATCAATTTCCCAACTAGGCAATGATTTTCCATAGAGAATTCAACATTGGTGATCTAGAGTATGAGCATGAAAATTATGGACTCAATGTTAGAGTTGATGGAAATAAGAGAATTGGTAGAAATGATTGTTCACATTCCCCTGGTCAATAACAATGTACAAATCTTACAATTCTCATAATGATTGTACTCAACCCATGCTTCCATAACTACATGAGAAGACATCCCCACCAACCTCTTACATGCATTCAATGAGAGGTTGATAACTTAACAGAGTTGGATGGATTCATTTAAGAAACAATGAGGAAAAAATATGAGTTCTAAGAATAACACTTGGAAATATAGGATTTACTTTCCCATAACCTCAAATCCTTCTTTATCCCTTTAGTGGAATGACTCATACATCTTCAACCATTATATATTATATTTCAACATTAATATTTACATAGTTTTAGTTCACCATGATAAGCCTAACACATGGTCCATATATGTATATTTGCATTATACATACCTAGTCAATTACTAGTCAGGGGTTGGCCTTAAGTTTCACATTATGAATTCAAACTAGCAAATTTACATCATTTACATAATATAATTTAATTCATTTCAAAACAAAAAACTAGAATATTATAATGCCAGTGTAAACAACGCCCATTTGAAAATATCTCTACCACAAGCTGTATAATTTCTCATATAATCTTATTGTTTGCTCAACTTTTATTAGTATCACTTTTCTATAATGAAATTTCCAAACATATCTAGCTTTATTAAATGTATAGCTTGTGTTTTATTTAATTCATATTCACAATACTTACTAGAATATTGACTGATTAGGAATGTCTTCCCTTTGCAAACCATTATATATTTGTAGTTGAGTTTCTAATATATGAGTACATTTTCCTTATAGATTCAAGTTTGTGTGTCACTAAGTATCTACCCAATTTAATGGATCCATAAACATTATTGGTGGAACCATGAGCTCTATTTATTGAACCATGGGTATTGTTGGTGGAACCATGAGCATTGATGGGAGATCTATTTATGGAACCATGAGCATTAGTGGTGGAACCATGATAATTGATGGGAGATCTATTTATGGAACCACAAGCATTGTTGGTGGAACGAAGAGCTCTATTATGGAACCATGAGCTCTATTATGGACTCAACCATGAGTGTTGGTGTTGGAACCATGAGCATTGAAACATGTTAAAAGTTCTATTGTTTATAATCAATTATGATTTTGTTTAAACAATAATTATGAATGGATATAATTTTTGTTTTTAATGTGGAAATGGGTTCACCAATATCTAAACCTCTTATTATATTATGTTAGTTTTTCTTCTTGTTATTTTTGCTACCTTGAAGATTCCCCTTCTAATTATTTTAAGCACAAGGAAAATGAACATTTTTTAAAATGTTCAGGCTAAATATTTTAAGCTTTAAAGTCATTGTTTGTTTGATTATGTGATTCAAAGTAATTACTATAAATAAAAAGTGGTCATTAAGGATCACAAATTGAATTTTAAAGCTCTGAATATCTGAGTGAGATTCATGTAAATATATGGATAGGAGTTCCATGGTTGTGATAGTTGAGTGGGATTCTTGTTAATATTTGGATGAGAATTTGGTTAAGAATAGAGAGAAGAATGGTTTGGGAGCTGAGAGAGACAAGCCTATAAGTGTTTCATTCTCCTTGGTGGCCTCATAAACCAGCTTGGGGGTGGTCTCTCAACATAAAGAGTAGATGTTGGACAGAGTGCCTACAACTGGGTGGAAAATTTCTCTTACATAGCTAGTTGCTTGGATATTCTTTGTGTAAAGATAAGTATTATGTTTCTATTTGAATGTGCAATGATTTTATTTTATGCTTATGATAAATAATCTTGTATATGCATGATGTGTGTGTGTGGATAGAGTCAATTCCATTGTTATTTTCATTTAAGCATATTAACACACCTTTCAATGAATATGAATTCATAATTATCCCTCTCTGTTGGTTCAATTGATGGTTGGGGACATGACTACAAGTTGAGATAAGGATATCCTTTCGAAAAAACATCATTGTGATTGGATAGAATATGAGAAACTATTGAAGCCGAAAGGAACATCTTCAAGGGACCATAATTTGCATACTTCTCTCACCATGATGAAGGTACATTTCCATCTAGTCTTTTGTGGCATGTTAGAAATGGGCATATTAATTATGATGGTCTTTGTTTATTGAATAAGAATGGTGTTTTGGTATTTTACACCATTCCAAAGAAGTTGAAACAATGTGATGCTTCGATTCTTGGAAAACACAGTAAGCAACGTTTCCATGGTTCACATTAAAAACACCATTTAAAAACCTGTCGTAAATCAAAATTTGGAAACTTTTTACAATTTTATTTCATCTTGCAAAGATTGTATTCTCAAGGTAATAAGAAGTCTATACTGACCAATCGCTAATTGACTAGAACATATATGTATCCATCGTACTCTTCACAAGCAGTTCATTTGGCCTCAAACTCTCTTGTTCTTTAGTAAGTCTGATTATTATATAAAGGTTCATGTGTTTGGTTGACAAGAAATCAATCCATGAATGTAAACCAGTGTTTATTATTTATTTTTTACCACCACACTTGCTTGCTCTGAATAATCGGTTGAATCTGGATCACTGTCTAGAGAAGAAAAAGTTGAACGTATTTAGGTAATAATAATAAGAATCTACATCCAATGATTACTCTTTATATCAATTAGTAAACAAAAAACTCATCAACTACTACTTTGTATTCATTCAACATGAATCTATATATGTGATTGCTTCAACGCGTCGCGTCTTTAGGTCAATAATAAGTAAAACAAATTCTTCTTCATAATGGATGGCCCCCACACACTTTAGATCCCTCTACAACCATCTATCCAACATAGGTAACACCAACATAATGATACCTCCTATTAGATTCTCTGAATCTCCTCCCATCACATGAATTATAGTTTGTTGGAATTAACAAATATGTGCCACAAGCATGGCCATCTCATGGAGGGTATGATCGGGGTGCCTAGGTGCATGTTGGAGAACAATAGTTCATTTGAATGAATCGAGCACTATTGTGGAAGAAGCATATTAAAATAAGCAAAGCAAGAAATACACTACACATACATGAAGTATACACATAGAAAAAATGCAAGAGTTTGAACCAATATCTGTCGTTCTATTATTTCTTTATTACTTTCTTTTATATTACAATAATGTACATGCTTATATAGAGTGTTGAGGCACTTGGGAGACTACCCATTATGTTCAGTTACAAATAAGTTAGAACGGTTCAGAAATTCAATCGTTACAGATGACTAGAATATAGAGAGACAATATGTTGTAGTCATGTTGAGATGCTAGAGTCGACGATGCATGTCGAGATGCTAAACATGTCAAGGTTGTGTCGAGGTTTGGACTTTTCAAAGTCGATGTTGAACCTGTCGAAGTCAAAAAACATTCCAACTACTGGGTGGATAATTCCTCCCTCCTTAAGAAACAATGGTCCCCATTGTTGTTTTCTTGTTTAGATGAGGAAATTTGTTGGTGAGTTCAGTGGTAGAGTACCACTTTCCTTGTGTTGAGAGTTGCACCACTTTCTGTTCATCCTTGTATGGCGTATGTGTCGTCCCATGATGGTGTTGCAAGGAAGATGATCTTGAACATATGGATGGATGTCTTCAGGTTTTGTTGCCTGCAAGTCATTCTATTCCAAAAATGGTGCTTGGTATGGGAGAAGTAGATCCACATTGAATACTGGATGCAGGCCCAAGAATGAAGGAATGTCGAGCTGGAAAGTGTTGTCTACAATATTCTTAGGATACTATATGAACCATATCACAAAGGATTCAGCTTTCTATATGGACCAGTGAAGTTCTCCTTCTTTAGATGTAACCAAACCTGATCTCCAATTCATAATGAATGAGGGATACAATGCTTATCATGTAAGACCTTGGATTTCACATTAGCTCACTGCAAAATTTCCTATTGTGTTGAAATTAAAATTCTTTTTACACTTCACCTTGACCAAAGTTGGTGTCGTTCAACTGTGTCGATGAAATGATCAATTCGATGGTCACTTAAGGTTGAAATCCATAACAGATATCGAATGTACTCTTTCCTGTAGAGTTTAGTTGAGCACGATTGTAACTATGTTGTATGTATGGGATACTTTCATCCCATGTCCGTCGATGCTTGTGGTTGTACATGAGAAGCAATTGTACTACCAAGTGATTCACAACTTTTGTCTATCCTTATGTCTGAGCATGGAAATATGTTTAAAAATAGAGTCTCATTTCGAGATGTTTCCAGATATTCTTCCAAAAGATGTTCACAATTATGGCATCTCTGTCGGAAATGATGGTCGTCGAAAGGGCATAATGTTTCCAAACATGTTCGAATAAGAGTTGAGCAGTCTGATGTGTTTTCGTAGTTTTCTTAAATGGAATGAGAATAACCATATTAGAAAATATGTCCACTACTAATAGGATCGCCTCATGCAGATGTTTGGTAGTGGGATATCCTGTTAAGTAGTCCATAGAAATAGATTCCCATGGTTGACTAGGAACCGACAAAGGCATGTAAAGTCCTTGTCGCCAATTCAGTGATTTAGCAATGGCACAACCCACACATGGTTGAATGTACCTGTTGATGTCAGATTTAAGTGATAACCAATAAAAATAGCTTTTGAGGATGGAAAGGGTCTTTGTTACTCCAAAATTTCCTCCAGTATTGCTATAGTGGGTGTCCCAAATGAGCTATTGTTGATGCTCACCGGTCGATACACAAAGTTTTCCAAGCTTGTATAGTGAGGTGTTTTCTAGGAAGTAGTCAGTAGTAGATAGCGTGTCAATCTGAATTTGTCGATAAATTACAGATAAGTCACAATCTATCGAATACAATTGCGGCCAAGAAAGGGCTTGTGGTCAGTAAGGATGATCGTTTCCTTCCGAAGGATGTAATACCTCCATTTCTTAGGGGCTTGCAAAATTGAATACAACTCCTTTTCATACGATGAATACCTTCTAACAGTGCCGTTGAAATTTTCAGAATGAAAGGAAATTGGGTGACTAGACTGAGTGATTGCTGCACCTAAATCATACTTCGATGCATCCGTCTCAATCTCAAAAGGATGACGCAAATCAAGTAACACAAGTACTGGTGCAGTACAAAGCTTGTGTTTGATCTGCTCAAAATCTTGTTGTTCTGTTGATCTACAATTGAAGACAGTTTTCCCATTTCCCTTATCAACTCTTTCAAAGACTAGGCTATGTGACTGAAGCTGAGTATGAACCGTTGATAAAAATTTCCCAAATCAAGAAAAAAATTTAGTTCATGAATGCCTTGAGGAATGGGACAATATTTAAGGATCTGTAATTTTTCTAGGTCAACGTGAATTCCTGTAGATTCAATTACATATCCAAATATTTGATGTTGCTCAACGTAAATGAGAATTTATCCATGTTCAAATATAGTCAATATTGTTGGAGAGTTTCTAGGACTTGTCGAAGTTGTCTGACATGTTATTCCCATGATTGACTGAAAATCAATATATTGTCAAGATAAACAAAGACACACTTGTTTATGAAATGTCATAGAAGGTCATCTATATAGTGCATGAAGGTCACAAGTGCATTGGTCAAGCAAAAAGGCATGACTAACCATTCAAACAATCCTTGGTTTTTAAAGAATTTTTCCATACAACGTTGGACTCAATCGGAATCTGATGATATCCCAACTTGAGGTCGAACTTCATAAATATTTTAGCACCTTTCAGACAGTCGATGAGTTCATATATTGTTGATCCTATATTTGTTATCATTTTTGGAAATTAAATTACTTATTTAAACATATGTTTTATTATCTTTTTGCATATTTTATGTCACGCAGATCACTATTCAGCTCAAGTATGTATGAATTTAAGGTTTATATAAAATATATTTATTATTATCATTTTATGATTTTATTATTTAAAATTGACATTATTGAAGAACATTTGATATATTAATTGATTTGTATATTTGTTTGCAGGTTATATAATCATTTTGGGACAGATTAACAACAAGTATGCATTCAGCTTGCCATGCGCACAGCACGTCCAGCTCGATGTCTAGCTCGTCATCCAGCTCGTTGCACAAAACTTGTTGGTAGTTTTACATATGTTAAAACATGTTACTACAGACTTTAGTCTTGAATCACACCAACAAACAGACATTTCGTTTGTCCTAGATCTATGTCCAACATATCCAGCTCACGGTCCAGTTCCATGTTCAGCTTTCCATCCAGATCGCTAACCAAACTTGCGCGCTATTGAGAATTGATTTCAGGCATTAAATGTGAAATAGTTCTACAAACGACATGTTATCCACACGTATGGGTAGTGAATCTCATGTTCTAGATAATCCACCATCTTCCAGCCTCCTTTGTCGACACCTCACCAACAGACCATGCATTGGTTTGATGTATTATCCCAGGTTCTAGAAAACTCTCCCGTGCGCTCTCCTCTGCTCGCCGCCAGTTTACCTACTGCACTAAGGAAGGAGCCGTGTGCCACATCTGAGAACCGTTTGCAATGGAGAAGGAGCCAGTGTGTACAATGTCCAATGAAAAGAACCAGACTCACACTAAAGAAGGGAATAGCATGTGCGTTGGCCTGCAATTAGTTAAATTCCTTTATAGTTGACTAAATTTAGAGAGCAATCGACCTCTAAAGGGTCGACTTGCTCATCTCTGTAAACAATTATATATATTAGCCTCTACATGAGATCTCAGTTAGCTAGAGAGAGCTAGAAAGAATTCGTAGTTTTATCAGTTCATGCTTTGATTTGTTCTTGAACACATTGTATTTCAGTTCCATTGTCTAAATAAAGAGTTGTATGCTTTGATGTTGACAATTGTGTTTGAGTAGAATTTAGCCAAGCACCACCCCTGATTGCTGAGAGGGCCCCTCATCAACTAGAGGTTTCTTTCATTTTCGTGTTTATTTCTTTAATCTTTTCTGTTATAGTTAGTTTTGTTTCAAGTTAGTTGTATTATTTTATTTCCTTTCTGTAATGCATTTTATTTCCAGAATTAATTAATAACTAGATTGCGCACATAGTTTGCTTTTGAATTTACTTTCAAACATTTTATTTCCAGCTTATTGTTCAGTTTATTTACAAGAAAATAGAATAGATTGATTTTAAATTCAGCTTTGTTTATTTCCTTTCTGTTATAAGTTATCCATTATTCAATTTAAATTTCAGCTTGTTTATTAACATGCAATGATTTCCTTATGCTTATGAATTTTTTTAAGTTCATTTCACTGTTAAATTGGCTTAATAAGTAGGTTTACTTATTGTCTTTATGCATTAGAGTTACATATGCATGAATTCAGCTGAAGATTAGATCATTTAGGTTACTTTTTGTCATTTTAACTGTGCAAACTATTATTTGCACAGCATATTTAAACTGTCATTCAACCACCCCTTTCAAACCTACAGTTCAATCTGTCATTAAGCCCATAGTTTTGTTTTTAGTGTTTTGAATGTGTTTTGAGATTGTTTTGAGTTCTGTTTCTTTAATGTTTGAAGTATGCTTTGACTTAGATAGTTAGATAATAGTTTTATTTAACATTGAATTTAAATTTATAGTGTTTTAGGTTATTTATTAATTTTTTATCATTTTCTTTACTTCTTTTCACCCCGGACATGTTTTGAACTGTGTTATGTTTTGTTTCTTGAATTTCTTGCTGATTTCTTTTTACTGGTATACTATTTTGTGTTTATGCCTTTGGATTTATTTATCCTTTGCATGTAAATTCAGTGTTATATGTGTTACCCTTAGTATCTTTTTAGGTTCCTTTTTATTGTGTGATTACTGAAAGAGATTTCTAGGATAGAATTCAAAGACATTCCTATTAAGTTTTCTACTTGTTTCTTTCTATTTAATTTTATTTATTAAGTTTTCTACTTGCTTATTAATTAGGTTTTCCTTACCTCTTAGTTTCCTATTTTGAAAAGATTAGTTGTTAATAGTATCATTTTCAGTTTAAAGTTATTTACTTATAGAATAAATTATCAATTATTTAGTTTAATATTTTGTTTCGGTTTAATTAACTTAATGATTGAATTCTTAGGAGTTTGACTCGGTTTTTCATTTTGAAAGATCTTTCGATCTTTTGTTTGTTAAAAAATTTCCACGACACCATAGGAACCCCTCTACCTTCACATACATTTTGTGTCAATTCTAAGCCTACCAACCCCGGTCGATAATTAAATATTAGGTGAATTAATCTAGACATTATAACACCCAACATCTATCTTTGGAAGAGGGTATATATTCTTTACCAAAATTTTGTTGAGATCCTGATAGTTGATACACATGTGCCAAGTCTCGTCTTTCTTTGGTATGAGGACGACTGGACTTCCACAAGGAGAGGAGCTGGGTCAGATGTTACCTTTGTTAATCAAATCCTAAATTTGCCTGTGAATCTCTTCATTCTCAATAATGGATCTTCTGTAAAAGAATGCAATAGGTAATGAATAACCAAGAACAAGTTCAATGGAGTGTTTTACCTGGAAATGTAGAGGTACTTTGTTTGGTTCTTGAAATACATTTCGGTATTCGTTAAGAATTTGGTCGAACTGTTGTTTTCGAGAGATGCACTAGTCGATGAGTCGACTGGTTGCTACAGTCTTCCTAAAATGATGAAGCTTTATCATGATCAATGTGAATTTCTAAGCATGGTTGATAAGATTATTTATATGTTT
Source organism: Pseudotsuga menziesii (assembly GCA_001517045.1). Classification (NCBI taxonomy): domain Eukaryota; kingdom Viridiplantae; phylum Streptophyta; class Pinopsida; order Pinales; family Pinaceae; genus Pseudotsuga; species Pseudotsuga menziesii. The sequence continues at coordinate 36,572 of LPNX010543857.1, forward strand.
GGAAGATATCATTGCAACAAGTGGTGTAGGTTTTCGCTATGATATGTCATACACTGGTTCTGAATTTCGATAATAACCTTATGAGGTTGCGACTGATAACTTCCATGTCAATCCCATAGGTAAGATTTTGCAAACAGAGCATCATCTACTGAAATCAATGCCACATCATATAGTACTTCATCTTCAAAAGGATTAATGAAGTAGGTGAGTCTGCATTGTTGGGTGATTCTTAGTTCATGTACATCCTTCATCTAATAGATATTGTGAGGATGAGGATGTGGAGTGGTGACTAGACCAAGTTTCTTCACAAGATATTCAGAAATGAAGTTCTTATTGCTATCATTATCCACAATCAAACACAATGGATTGTTTTGAACCCATATATGTCTATGGAATAGTCGTTCTTGTTCCTCCTTATCGACGATGGTCGAGGATGTCAAAGTGGTCAATGTCGATGTCAAAAGGGTTGATGCTTTTGGGTCATATTCTACCATGGTTTTGTCGAAGAATTCGGATGTTGACAATTTTTCCAAAAATGTCTTCTGAGCTTTGCATTCTAGTGTAGCATGCCATGATGAATTGTGATAATCACACCATTTCTAGGCAGGGGGTTGCTTGCTATGTTCCCTTTTTCCTTTATGAGAGTGATTCTTGTGATAGTCTGGCTTTTGCAGAGTCGACTGAGAAGGGTGTCTTGACTTGTTGGAGTCATCTGGTGAATTTTTTCGGATGTTCAACCTATCGGCTTGGTCGTGAAACATGATTTTCCTTTTGTTTAGCTTCAATCCTGTTGGCATAGTGGAATGCATCCACATTGATACTGACACTCAAAATATATGGGGATAATCCAACGACATAATTAAGGAAAAGCAATTTCTATTCTTCTTGGATTCCAAGTCTAGCCATGGGTTGGTAGAACTCGTTGGTGTAACACCTGCACGGACTAGTATTTCCATTGCTTAATCTTTTGCCACTTCTTATATTGTTGTTCAATGTACTTGGGTGGCTATAAATCCTTTCAGATGTACTCAACAAATTTATCCCATGTGTCTATGTAGTCTCCTTCTCACTCCATCTTTGTTAATAGATTCTCCCACTAGCAGTGCATAGAGTTTGACATATTAAGGATCCAATGATGATATTTTTAGCTTTCGAGAGTTTATTCACAGAGTAAAAAAATTCTAGTTGTTGTACCCAATTGCCTATGAATTCTACATCAATATTTCTTTCAAGATGCAGTATGTCCATATTCATTTGCACTTTGAATGGATTGATTTTGTCGGTGTTGGATATCATCGAGGATCCTCTGGATGTTGAAGAAAATGGCGTGAGAATATCATTGAACTGGGAAACATTTTGGTTCATCGTCAAGCTAGTTCTTCCACTATGAGTTTCTACATCTCGTCATTTGCATGTCTATTATATGTTTCTTCAGCCATCTTCTATGAAGTTGAAGGTAGTATCTTCTTGGATTGCTGAGTTTGCGAGCATGTTTGAATAGAAATAAGTTAGGTAGCTTCAATAGAATTGTATACACAGCTTAAGCTCTAAATATTCTCTAATACCAATGATCTGGGTGCCCAGGCCCATGTCGAAGCACAACCATTCGATTGAATGAATCAAGCATTGTTATGGCAGAATCATATTAAAATAAGCAAACCAGGAAATATACTACAAAGAAAGGAAGTATACATATAGAAAAAATGCAAGAGTTTGAACCAAGATCTATGTCATTATATTACTGATCTACTATTTTCTTGTATATTACAATAGTCTACATGCTTCTATAAAGTGTTGAGATGCTTGGGTGACTACCCATTATGTTCAATTAAATAGAAGTTAGAATGGTTCAGAAGTTCAACTGTTACAGATGACTGTAAGACTTAGACTCCAATATGTCGTAGTCGTGTCGAGATGCTAAAACCGTCGAGTTTGTGTCAAGGTTCGTACTTGTTGAATTCGATGTTCAACCTATCAAATTCGACAAACATGCCAACTATTGGGTGGATAAGAATATTTCAATTTAAATTTTGAATTTTAAATTTAAATCCGCCAAAATCCCTATGAGGATTAAATGAAACATAATGACAAGATCATCCAATATCAGGAGGATCAGGTTAGGGAAGTGAAATTATGACAAGTGATTGTTGTACGTCGTTGTGGATTAGATGTGAAGTTTTCAGGCAACCAAATCATCAATGGAGCCATGCAGGATTCCCATTGATGCAAATTAATGTGGGTGGATGGTGCATGCGCCTATTTATGTGAATGAATGCAAGTAAGTTGACTCTTGCACATGACAGGCCCTCCTTAAAGACGAGTCTGTATGGTAAATAAGGATCACCCGTCAAGCTCTCCCCAATATAGAATAAAGGTGGTAGTTCTAATATTGCTCGAGATCAAACGAATTTAACTTATGTTATCTCTATGCTGAGTTTGTAATTTTCTATCGGGATTGTTGTGGTTTCCCTTCCTTCTTGGGAAATTCAAGATCCTTGTCAATATTTCATCCAGGTATGGTCGAGTGGCCATTTTAGTTTCATAAATAACCATCCTTGGTCACTATTACGAAACGATGAGTGGATTTTTGCTTCCTGAATATATTGGGAGGTGAATCCACAAAACCCATACAAACAATTGGGCACAATGTTATCCTACAGGGAAGCCTGTTTTGGAGTGCATAGTGACATTTTTTATTGGAATCAAACGATGAGGACTTTGCATGACATGGTTAAAGGAGTGGTGGAAACATTAAAGCATATATCCTATCACATGATCTCCATGCTTGATATTTGAATTTGGGACATTGAAAGCAACCTCAATGAACAAGGAGGACAAGTTGAGGGATTGAGGGAAGAACTTGACAAACTGATGAGCATGAACAAGGGAAATACTAGCCATCTTACACCATATGTTGAGGTGAAGGCCATGGAAGAATATTCTCTCCACTGACCAATTATGGAGAAGAATGAACTAGGACAGCCATGGAAAATTAAAGACACTTTTGAGTTTTGATTTGCAGTAGCTATGTCATGTCTTCATTCTTTTATGTTGCATCTACCTATTAGGCCAATATTTTTATATTTGACACTAGTTGTCACATAATTACTATGGTTTCTTAAGAAATATTGGGATATATGATAGATTTTGGGAATTTCTGGAACCGCATGTTAAATTTTCTTCATGTAGCATATGGATAGGAATTTTTGTAATCACTAGTTGTTCTTCAGTATTTTAATATAAAAGTTTACCCATTTCTATTAAAAAAAAAAGATTCAAGATAATATCTCCCATTGTGGATTTGGATAATAATATGAATAACAAAAGGGTGTGTGCAAGAAGATGAGGGACCTTCTAGATGCAATCCTTCTTTTAGGAAACACACTCACGACACATAAAAACACAATATGCTCGTGTTATGGGTGTGTGCAAGAAGATGAGGGACCTTTTAGATGCAATTCTACTTTTAGAAAACACGCTCAGTGTAATACCCCATTTTGACCCTTAGGATATATTAACTTTTAATGTAAATATTGTATATATGTGATGTATGTTTTCCTAGCATGGAGCTTAAGTACAAGGCCCCACTAGTGGATGCTCATATTTTTAGTTAAAAGGAAATTATTAGATATTATGTTACCCATGTGATATTAAGCCATGGAACATTGTAAAAATGATGTAAATAAACATCATGCAATGAAATACCAAAATTGGCTATGGAAGCAACTAATGAGAAGGGGCCATGTGTATCCACTAGGGAGTGGTGAGGGGGTTGTGGGATTGAACCGTAGGTTTCCAAATGTCATTTTGAGAATCCATTTGACTTTATTTGCTGGCATTTATCTCTGTGTAAGAAAGTTGTTGAAGAAATCAGTCCATGGCTTCAATGGAGCAGGGGCAGCCTAGAAATTCGTATGGCATGGTATGGGCTCTGTTTTCTTGACCCACAAGTCACTCTACCTCAGGGAAATTCATTTTTCCTCATTCCCATTCAATTGTGGAAGATCCCATCTTGAGTTTCCATCCATTACACATGCCCACAGTGAGAAGAAAACCAGAAAATCGTAACTTTGCAAGAACCCATGTTTTGAAGCGCCAAAAACACCCAGAATCGGTATTTGACAATGAAATCCAATGGGGGATCCATTGATATGAACCTTGGGGAGAAATTGAGAGTATTAGATACCCTAAAATCCATTGGAAAATCAAGTTTTTATAGATAGAAATCCAGTGATGGGATTGAGTTATTTGATGACAGAATTGTGAGAAATCCAAGTGTGAATGTTGGAACAGAGGATTGGATTTCTTGAATTTATCTTGAGATGTATGTAGCTCTATGTTTGAGCTCACTAGCTTAGCATCCTCCTCCTTTGTTATTGCATGCTTGATAAACCAAACTGTGTGTTGTCTTAGCATGACTGGTTGAGTGAAACCATGGTTGTGAGTGAGCCTATTTAGTTCCTCCTTCGTGGATACACGTCCCAGCTCGGGGGTGATCTCTCAAGTGAAAGAATATAGGCTGGATATAGATCTATGGTTGGGTGGAACGTTGCTCTCTCATAGCCAGTTGTTGGACAGTTTCATCTTAAAGATAAGTATTCTCCATGGTTTAAATTCTGATCATTTTGTGTTCTGTTCTGCATGTTTAATTACTCATGTTAATTGAATGATACGATTATCTTAAGCTAATTGACATGAAGCCTGTGCATAGCATGAGAATAGGATTGATTATTGTATGGTTGTTTCATTATTCTGCCTGGAATAAATAGGATGATGTACTCCCTTCTGCGTGTGTGTTATTATGTTTATTCCGTTGTGTTTATATTGAGTATGATTCTGCACTACATTTTCAGATAAGCATTCTTTGTGGTTTGCGTTAGGTTAGTTCTATGCTCTGCAATGTTTTAATTAATGAATGTTGTTTATATGTGGGATGCATGATGAAATGGTGTGTGGATAGTGTGTAATTCCAGTGTGTTTATTAAGAATGATCTGCACGCATAATATTTTATTTATCAATGAATTTCTTAGTAATGAATGGGGCTAATATGGACAAATAACCTGGTATGTTTAGTCATGTTTCCTCGCATCGGATTGATGGGAGGGGACGTGACATAGTGGTATCAGAGCCCATGTTGCAACACTGGGGCTGCTTGGGAAAAAATATGAGTTACATATGTGGCATAGGATCACACCATTGCATAGAGCTTTCCAACAGCTTTCCAACGGTACCAGACTCGCCTCATTTGGGCAAGGGACGAAGGAGTTATGAACCCCGGAAGTTGTAGGGACGTAGGTGTTCCATAGTTGCGGATTTCAGTTTTTGGGTTGCGAGAACAAGGCCATTGAACTCATACAATTCTGAGGCCAGTAATGAAGGCCATGGAAGGTGCAGTGAGGATCCTGAGCCCATTATGCTCCAATTTGGCATAAATTTGGAATTAATGGCTTTTACAAATTGGAGTCCCGACGCTTGACAAATGGTCAGATTGAGCTAAAACCAATATGGGGCGGTCATGGAATATGCATGGTGTTAAGTTTGGAATTTTGGATCCAAAATCCAAAGGATGAGGAGTCGGGGTGAGTGTGAAGGCCCAAAAGCACTATTCTGGACCACGTTTTTGGAGTTTTGAAAAGCTTGCACCGAATGAAAGAGACCTTAGATTAAGGGTTTAAGAAATTTACTGAACTCAACATTTCATACTCTCATTAAACGAGACATATTTTGTTAGACAAATATTTTCCAGAAATGCACCGTTTGGGAAATAGCCATTTTGGCCCAAAATTGGAAATTTTGGAAAAGTGTTAAAAGTGAAAAATAGTCAAACCCAGGAATTCATAAAAGATGAATGGTGCATCGGAAATGAGATCCGCAAGTTGCTAAGTGTTCCTTGTTGTATGGAATAAATTTTCTCGAGAAACATTTTCCTGAATCTTCCTATATTTGCTTCTACAGGTGGCTGAAGTTGGCATTCCAAACCATAATATAGTTGTGTAAAAGTGCAGAAATTTGGTGAAAATTGTCATTTTAGTAGTGTAATTTTCACACCCGAAGTCAGAATGGAACATTTGGATAGGAATTGGAAATCTTATCCAGCAGAGAACAGTTGAGAATCACCAGAGTTTGAATGAGGTTTTCATATATCGTAGATATTTAGAACAAAAAAGTGCTAGTGGTTGTTTTGACAAAAACAATTGTTGTTGTCAATATGGACAATTCCTAGAATTGCATGCCTAGAAGTAGCATGTAGGAATATTATGCATAAGTATATGTATTGAATTGTTGTTTGGTGAGAAAATCATAGCTAATGATTCCTTTTGCGCTTGCTAGAGACCATGAAATCGAACTAGCTATTACGTGGAAGAGGAATTCCATGCAAAGATGAGGGATTGGAAAGGGAAAATTCCTTAACCCCTATCTTTCTAACTATATTTATATTTTATAAGCTTTGTGTACATAAAATTATGGCATGGGAATGCTGGAAATGCAGAGATTAGATGGATGGCATGAATATGTACTAGTTGGGATATTCATAAACAATGCACAGTGCATGAGAATATGTTTTTGCATGCATATGATATTACATATTGGTAAAAGTAGTGGGATTTTACATATGCAATGAACCACTAATGGTAAATATTGTGGTTGATAATCAATATTGGTGTTGGTATTGGTGGTAAGACCAATGACAACAGGAGCATGGCTAAATATGTTGATGGTGTTGTTGCATGTGACCAGGAACCTTATGAAGAAAAGGATAAGGCAACAAATCCATGATTAAGAAGTTAATTTTGCAATCTTCTGTAAGAGACCAACTAATCTGGTAACATCAAGGGTGTAAATGGGATCCATGCATGTAATGGTTTAATTATGATGATTGCATAAGTGTTGAAAAGGGTTTGGGTAAGAATCCATTGAACCATATTTAGTAATCATAGAATAGTATGCATTTAGGATTGAAATGTATTCATGTGAATGACATACTGCCATAGTGTGGTGGATCATGCACTGGTGAAGGAAAGAGGTCTCATACCATGTGGTTGTTTAGAAATTTAGACTACATTCATATAAAAATATATCACCCTTTGTATGTTTGTTATGAGCTTAATATCCAAAACAAGTGAGGATTGGTGGTCTTGATTATAGTAATGCATCCTATATGAGGTAGTTCATTGTTAGGCCATAATATGTTTGAATGCATAGTATTCATGAATCAATACAAGGTAGCATTGTGTGGATATGCATTAAGAGATTTTATAAATCTTGTAGTTATGCATTGAATGGATGCATATGAAAAGTTTGAGTAAATGTTGTAAATGTGCAAGCATAAGTGTGGGTGCACATGTTGTGATGCATTGCATGAATGCATAGGGATGGTGCATGTGTTATTGCAAACTAAATAATGAATGATATGATGGATTGATGATAATTCTAGGATCAATTCATGGACTGTTATGAATGCATAATAGTAAGTGCATGAAGAGGGTAGTCTTGATCAATGGGCTTCTAGAATGCTCTGTGGGAGGGAAAAGTTGTATAAATGATATGACTTTGAAATAATGAGTATCTAAAAGTTTCATTTAAATTGCATAAATGATGTGGTTGTACCTTGCAATTTTAGTATGATAATGATTCACATAAAGTAAATGAGTTTTGGTGATATTGATATGTTAACAACTGGAAGTGTTTGAATTCTGGAGTGTTATCATTCTGAAAATGCTTTAGTGATTGTTGCAGTAATGAAATATTATATGCATAGAGACTAACAAAGTGTTTGGTTGATTGAAGTTCAGATTTCAGGTGGATTATTTTGGGCATGGAAATGTGGGTAAGTCCATGACAAAGGCTGGAATCTACCATGTGAAAGAGCCAAACCTCATGAGAAGAGTCTCATGGTTGTAAAAATATTTTATGTGCAGAACGGATTGTCAATTTGGACTCGTAGATTTCAGATTTGAGAATTTGCTAATAATTACTAATCACCATTGGCTTGCATAGAATTGTGTCAGGAGGACGTGTTGTAAGTGGATGTTCATGTTATGCTATTAAGCATAAAATTATAATGGGAAGAGTGGTGCCACTTACAAGAGACAAACAATATGAGGATAGCCTCATTTCTAAGCAAATCAATTTATGTAGTAGACAGAGTTGCAAATGCATATTGAATTTAATTGTTAGTGCCATTGATTGGTTATGGAACAATCAGATTTGAATTGTATTGTTAAATGATGTTGACTGTTTGGCTACTTGATAAGTGTTCCAGGAATACACATTGCAGGAAGGCCATGTGTGATGGTTTGCAGGAGCCAAACTTCATGGGAAGGATCCCATATCTTGGAAATGGGTTTCGGGTGAAACTCCATTGGATATTTTGGTAATGTCGAATCTGCACTACATGATTGGTAAATAATATGAGTGAGATGGTAAAGATTATGTCGGTAAGACATATGTGGGATATGGAATGTAAAAAGGAATTGGGATGGAAAACCGAGGGACTATCAACTCAGATATGGGAACCCCCATTCCTCATTAATGAAGAAAGACTACATCTACAAATGGATAAGTGTTATGTGACCCAGCTAGCTAAGAATATGCATCTCTAGTTTTTCGGGTCAATATGCAGAGCATGTTTTGATTTTATTCACATTATGACAGACTTCTTGAGTATGAGTAGGGCCTACATGGATCACATCGGAAAGGGGTGCACACTTCCCCGATGTTGGGTCATGCTAGGGTTTTCAATATTGACTACACCATAGGAAGTGGACGCATTCCTGGTGTTTCAATACTTGATAGTGAATGTTATGATATATGGTTACAATTTTAGAGCAATAACACTAATGAGTTTGCTTATACTACTTGTGTTGTTAGCCTAAATAGATGCAATTTGGTGTTGCACACTAAAGAAGCAAAATAAAAGGTTGTTGTGAGGGATTGCGGTAGAAGGGTTGATGTGTATGAAAGGATGTTGTGGAGGTTGTAGGTATTTTGATGAAGGGTTTTGAAGTGTTGATCAAAGGGATGTTGTATTCCTAAGGCTCCATAGTAGAGCCTTGACCTAGAAATGGTCGTGGTGAAGTTTACTTCCAAGTCGGCGTGAAGGTGTACTGGTTGGACATTAATTATTTGTTGTTGTGGAGCATCCTGCATGTTGGCCTAACATCCAAGTCCATAGGCGATACCAAGGCTTGCAAATCAAAGCAGGACCCTATGGACTAGAGAGGAAACACACAATACAGATAAGTATTTGGTTATCTTGCAGCTTCTTGCTTATGAATATACATGTGTATATGATTTTCTAAACTCTTGTTTAGAGATAAAACCTATGAGAATAAACTAAACATGTGAATCGATTCAATTTTTGAGTGTAGATATTGTTAGGAGAAAGGACTATGAAGGCATCCTAGGGATGCATGTGGACATGTGACCATCCTAAAGAGCACAACATGAGCGGTATTGAAGAGGGTGCTAGTGGTACTGTGTGGGTCCTAGCAGCCAAGAGTTGTAGACAAACCATGTGGAGGGACTCCATGATTGAGAGGCCTGGAATAGACCATAGACACTAAGTGTCATAGCGAAGGGTTGGTCAAGCATTCATGATGAAGTGAAAGAGGATATGAGCATGAAAACCACAGTGGTGGTGTGGGTTCCAGAATGGAACAAGAGGAAGAGGAGAAAAACTCTTAATGCTCTCTCTTTCCTTTTTTATTGATGCATTTATAAAAACAAAAAATTGTTGAATGCATGTATGGCTGAAAGTGGAGTGTGTTTATTTTCTTGAAATAAATTGTGAATGCTGAAGTAGTTAATTCCATGTCAAAGAATGGACATGAATGAGCTCATGTGCCTGTTGGGAAAGCATGAAAAGTATGAAAGTATCATGGATAAAACTTGGACTACCCATGTTAATTGGGTAATTAATTAACTGATTTTAATGTTTATATTATGCTTGGACTAACATAACTACAATGATGCATTTCACAGGTGAGAAAGTGAAGTTAATTTATTACAATTGTTGCAAAGCAAGGGCTACTTGTGATAAAAGTGAAAGCCAGTTGTGCACATTAACCATGGCAACAGAACAAAAGCTATTGGACTTGGATGGAAGTCTCCTTCAAACAATTACCAAGACCCAAGAAAACCTTGGAGAGATGTTGAAGATACAGAACAGGCAGAATGAGATGAACCACAAGGTTTTGTAGGACTCTATTTGTCTGCAAAGGGAGGTAAAAATCATTATGGGAGAAATCAGTAAGGGAAAGGAAAGTGGATCAATGATGAGGCATTCGTCCAATCATTCCATTAAGAAATGTTCCAGGCATGAAGACTCAAAGAAAATTGAGTAGGTAAAGATGAAATAGCCAGTGAAATGTTGGAAATGTGGAGGACATCATTGCCTCCGGAACTTCCCAACAAGGGAAAATCAATAGGGTAGCATCCATAAAGTTTTAAGACTTGTGGATGAGCTAAAAGATCAGAATCAGCAGGAGAAGCTTGTGGAAGCCAAAGGACTTGGTCCTAAAAGTTCAAAGTAAATGATAGAACGCAGGGCAGATCTGCAAAATTTTAAAAATTTTGGACGTATAAATTGTATAGTATTCCTAAGTATTGGAACGCCGAGGATGGTGTTATTCTAAGGGGGAGGGGATTGTAATACCCCATTTTGACCCTTAGAATATATTAACTTTTAATGTAAATATTGTATACATGTGATGTATGTTTTCCTATCGTGGAGCTCAAGACCAAGGCCCCGCTAGTGGATGCTCAGATTTTTAGTTAAAAGGAAATTATTAGATATTATGTTACCCATGTGCTATTAAGCCATGGAACATTGTAAAAATGATGTAAATAAACATCATGCAATGAAATACCAAAACAGGCTATGCAAGCAACTAATGAGAAGGGGCCATGTGTATCCACTAGGGAGTGGTTAGGGGGTTGTGGGATTGAACCACAGGTTTCCAAATGTCATTTTGAGAATCAATTTGAATTTCTTTGCTGGCATTTATCTCTGTGTAAGAAAGTTGTTGAAGAAATCAGTCCATCGCTTCAATGGAGCAGGGGCAGCCTAGAAATTTGTATGGCAGGGTATGGGCTATGTTTTCTTGACCCACAAGTCACTCTACCTCAAGGGAATTTGTTTTTCATAATTATTATTCCATTGTGGAAGATCCCAACTTGAGTTTCCATCCATTACACATTCCCAACAATGAGAAGAAAACCAGAAAATCGAAACTTTGCAAGAACCCACGTTTTGAAGAGCCAAAAACACCCAGAATTGGTATTTGACAGTGAAATCCAATAGGGGATCCATATATATGAACCTTAGGGAGAAATTGGGAGTATTAGATACCCCGAAATCCATTGGAAAACACATTTTTTATAGCCTAGAAATCTAGTGACGGGATTGAATTATTTGATGACAGAATTGTGAGAAATCCGAGTGTGAATGTCGGAATGGAGGATTGGATTGCTTGAATTTAGCTTGAGATGTATGTAGTTCTGTGGTTGAGCTCACTGGACTAGCATCCTCCTTTGTTATTGCATGCTTGATAAATCCAACTGTTTGTTGGCTTAGCATCACTAGTTGAGTGAAACCATGGTTGTGAGTGAGCCTATTTAGTTCCTCCTTAGTGGATACACATCCCATCTCGGGGTTGATCTCTCAGCTGAAAGAATATAGGATGGAAATAGATCTATGGTTGGGTGGAACATTGCTCTCACATAGCCAGTTGTTGGACAGTTTCATCTTAAAGATAAGTATTCTCTGTGGTTTAAATTATGATCATTTTGTGTTATTTTCTACATGTTTAATTACTCATGTTAATTGAATGATATGATTATCTTAAGATAGTTGACATGAAGCATGTGCATAGCATGAGAATTGGATTGATTATTGTATGGTTGTTTCTTTATTCTGCCTAGAAGAAATATAATAATGTACTCCCTTCTGCATGTGTGTTATTATGTTTATTCCATTGTGTTTATATTGAGTATGATTCTTCACTACATTCCCAGATAAGCTTTCCTTGTGGTTTGCGTTAGGCTAGTTTTATGCTCTGTAATGTTTTAATTAATGACTGTTGTTTATATGCAGGATGAATGATGAAATGGTGTGTGGATAGTGTGTAATTACACTGTGTTTATTAAGAATTATCTACACGCATAAGATTTTATTTATCCATGAATTTATTACTAATGAATGGGGCTGAGATGGACAAATAATTCCGGTATGTTTGGTCATGTTTCCTCCCTTGCATCAGATTGATGGGAGGGGACGTGACACTCAGGATACATAAAAACACAACACGCTAATGTTATGTAATGCTTGGTTTGGTTAATATTGAGCCTGACATGTCACATGACACATAGGTTAGGCTAAGCAAAATGTGCACGTGTTTTATAATTACAAAATGCGCATAGGTTTTAGAGTTACAAAACACGTACGCATTATGGAGAAGCAAAATGATCACGCATTTTGGAGAAGCAAAATGCGAGAAGAAAAACGTGCACGCGTTATGGAGAACCACAAAAAATAGTTTTGTTGCATGGCTTGGGAAATGAATAAAAAAATTAGTTTGCATCATCAAGACTTGGGACCTATATTAATATTTTAGCATCATCAAGAACAACATCTCAAACAACCATGGCTAACCTCCTAAGAACATAATTTTGCTTTGTGTTGTAATACGGACACCATTAGGAGGCTTTAAGAACTAAGGGTCATAGTCCCTTAACCATACTTGGGGGAGGAAACTCGAGGCTTGTTCCCTAAAGGTAGTTTTTAAGGCATGAGGTCCATGAAGACGGCATTCAACCCACACATAGAACCTCTGTATGTGATATTTTGCATCGAAGAGAGAATATGCAGTGCATTAGAATTCTCTTAGAACAAGAAACATATGCGTAGACATGGTTGAGCAAGGAAACGTAGTCCTTAGGCACTAAAGGAATCCTATAGACATATAGGGCCAAGAGCAACACCTCAAACAAACACACATGATCTCTTAAGGGTATCCTCAAACTTTAAGTTTGGATATGGCCATGATTAGAATTTTTTTAGTATTAGATATGGAGGATAAGGTGTTAATCATGGTTGGTACATAAAGCTTTAATTTTAGGTTGTAAGCCATCTTTCAAGGCTCAAGGTTCATGAACGACACCTTGAATTACCATAGATGACCTCTCAAGTTGATAGTTTTGTTTTGAATGGGGATATGGCAACCATTAGGGGTTTCTAAGTACTGTGTACGTGTCTTGGGACCTTATACATAATAAGCGGAGGAAACTAGAATATGCTTCAACCCATCTAGAGACAAGAATGATGTGTTGAACAACCTCAATATTGCTTTACATGGTATCATTTACCTTGAAATGGGGATACTAGTGCCAATAGAACATTTTTAGCACTAAGTACATATATTAGGCCCGGGGTGGGGGGAAACACTTGGTCCTTAGGACTTAAAGGAAGTTGTCAAGCATTTAGAGCCAAAATTGATGCCTACAACCACCGCACATGACATTGAAAGTGAATCCTTTCAATCTTAATGGGGATATGCATTCCATCATCATTTGTTGAGCACAAGGTATGCATATCAAGGCCATGGACATGGTCAAGGGAGGAAACTATGGCATTAGGACCTAACTAAAGCTTCTAGGAATCAAGGGGTAGGAAGGATTCCTTGAAAAATCACATATGGCATCTCATAGGTATATTTGGACTATGAATATTGATGTTAGTGGAATTAGGTGGTTCTAAGAAGCAGGTATGGGACCTATAAGACATGATTGAGGGAATATGCTTGTTACTTACGCCATAATGGAATATTTGAGGCACCCATGTTAATAAAAAATTCCTTGAAGCACCACACATGACCTATTCAAAGCATGCTTGCTCTCCAAGAAAATATGCACATGGATTTAAGAGATTTTGAACATTAGATATGGGTATTAAGGCCTCAACATGATCAATGGAGTAAATCCAAGACTCAATACCTAAATAATATTTTTTGCATCTATGGCTTCACATGTGACTTACTCACTATCCCTCTATGCCCTATTCATTGGCCCTTCCTACCTTTGTATTTCCATCTATCTCTATCTCTATGTGTATGTGTGTGTGTGTGTGTATGTCTTTCCCCCCTCTCTCTCACGTAACCTCCCTCTCTCTCTTTCTCTATCTCTATGTGTGTGTATGTCCCTCCATCACTCACCATCTATAAGAACCTCTCCCCACCTTCTTTATACCTCCCTCATTATTCCTTCCTACATCACTCTCTATCTCTATTAATCCCCCTATCTCATTGTTTCTCACCCCTCTCCCTCTCTCTCCCACGCAATATTTCTCCCTCTCTATGTGTGTGTGTGTGTCCCTCCCTCATTTCCCCTCTCTCATAACCTCTCTCCACCTTCTCTATACCTCCCTCAATCTCCCTCCCTCCAACACTCTCTCTATCACTCACCCCCCCCTCTCTCTATATCGCTCATCCCTCGCACTCTCTCTCCCACACAATCTCTCTCTCTCTCTCTCTCTCTCTCTCTCTCTCTATGTATGTATGTGTGTGTGTTTGTGTGTCCCTCCCCATTCTCTCTATCTATATCTATGTATGTATGTCACTCCCTTACCCCCCCTCTCTCACAGTCTCTCTCCATTTCTATATACCTACCTAACTATCCCTCCCTCCATATCACTCTCTCTATCATTCACCCCTCCCCACTCTCTCTTTATTGCTCACCCATCCCTCCCTCTTTTCCACATAATCTGTGTGTGTGTGTGTGTCACTCCTCCCTCCCTCTATATCTCTATGTGTGTGTGTGTCCCTCCATCACTTCCCATATCTCATAACCTCTCTCCATCTTCTCTATTCCTCCCTCACTATCCTTCCCTCTTTATTTCTCACCCTCCCCCTCTCCCTCTATCGATCACCCACCCCCTCTCTCCCATATAATCCCTATCTGTGTGTGTGTGTGTGTGTGTCCCCCTCTCTCACAAACTCCCTCTGTATCTCTCTCTCTCTCCACCTTCCATTTACCTCCCTCTATCAATCTCTCCCTCCCTTCTCCCTTAATTACTATCTCTTTGTGCCATTATCCCTCTATGATATCTTCTCTCTCTCTCAGCTTGTATCCCTCCCTCCCTATCTATTTTCACCCTTCCTCTTCATCTTTCTCTCTCCACAACCCCCCTCTCTCTCCATTGCTCAACCCTCCACCCTCTGTCTTTGACACCATCTCTCTCTCTCTCTCTATACATGTGTGTCCCTTCCCCCTTTCTCTCCTTGTGTTTACCCCACCCCCTTCACACACACACACAGACCTTCTATCCCTCCCTCACTATCTATTTCCTTCACTCTATCTTCATCCCTCCCTCACTGCCCCTCCTCCCTCTCTATCATATTATCTCTCACTCTCTCTCTACATCATTATCTCTCTCTCTCTCTCTCTCACTTCCTTTACATTTTCAACTTATCCCTTCTCCTCAACCCCTACCTCATTATGACCTCTCTCCTCCAACATACCCTATTCCTCCTCTAATACTCCATATCCACCTTTCCATTCACCAATCCTCTCTCTCATCAAACCATCACCCACTTCCTCCCCTCCACCTTATCTGCCTTTGTCACTCAAGCCTCGCGTACTGCTTCTAACCCTACAGTGTCTTCAACACCTTTTCTCCTCCTAATAGTGCTCTCAATCCCCGCTCCCCTTCACCCTTGTAACCCATAATTTTCCCATTCCATTCATATTTCTCCACTTGAATTTACAACATCCTCCTAGGACCTTGACTCTTCCCTAGCTCCTCTCAACTATTAACCATACTCAATCGAACTTACAACATCCTCCTAGGCCCTTGACCCTTCTCCACCCCCTCTCAACTATTAACCATCCCCACTTGAATTTTGAACATCGTCCTAGTCCCTTTACCCTTCCCCACCCCCTCTTAACTATTAACCATCCCCATTGGAACTTCCAACATCCTCCTAGGACCTTGAGCCTTCCACACCCCCTCTAAACTATTAACCATACATTTGATGTATTGCATATAGTGCTATATTGTTTGCTCTACATAAAGTGCACGCATTATAGAACTATATAAAGCACGCTTGTTTTGTATTTCTATAACGTGCACGTGTTTTGTAGTTCTATAACGCATGCGCGTTTTGTAGTTCTATAATGACGAGAAATGTAATTTGAATTTAAACATGTCGATTCTCTTGCTTGCATGTCACCAATAGTCCTATGTGTATGGTTTGGAGTTTGCTTCGTTAATACCAAACCTATGCCATGGTATATGATAAACCATAACTATTTGGGCATTTCTTCTAGTTTCTGAAGAATTCGTTGTTGACGCATTCATTACAGTATTCTACACAAATTCATTTTTGACGAAATATTAAACATAAATAATATTTTTTTCTGCAGATTCTAAATATGTAATTTTTACTAAAAAATATTATGTTTTCCTATTTTTTTCAATTTCTATTGTGTCTTAACTCCGTAACTCAAAAAACAAATTCTTAATCATTTTAAAAAGAAATGATATGGTTCACTAGAAGACACTAACCTCTACACTCTATAAAAAAAACCATTTCATGATTATTTCATTAAGACCTTCAAAGGTTGCACCCACAAAAGACGTACCATTTTCGAGGAATGATCACTTAGATCATTATAAAAAAAATTACAAATTACAAATTTTATTTTTTAAAATAGCGTTCCACTAGTGCTATATGTTCTCTACATCACTGCAAATTTTTGTATCTCGAAACCATCATTTAGGCCCTCAAAGGCTTCACCCACAAAAACATATACTTCATCATTTGCCTAAAAAATAAAAAGTGACTATTAGAAAAAATGAAACTTGACATAGTTATACAAATTTTCAATAAATAAAACTTATATATTCGGAAACGTGATTCAATTTCCTACATTTAATCTTTTTTACTCAAAGCAAGATATTTTGTGTAAGTATCTCAAAAAATACAATTAAGTTGAGGGATGCCTGATTTTTCAGTTTTCTATTACATCTAACATGCCAAAAGTGACCCTCATTAGCTTGCACTCATCCATAAGTTTTAAATTGAATATGACAGTTCAAACCAACAACCATTTTTACGTTTACCTTTTTTTTGCTCTTCAGATTCACAACATCATGCAATTAGAAGATGGGTGTGTTGGGTTATACCTACCCATAGCGCATAACTCACAACTTTGGATGTATTGATGATTCACTGTATAGAGTGCATGTGTTTTGTCTCTAAGTGAAAGTAATGTGGAGTTGTTTTTATCTCAAAGCACTAGTTGCGACACAAATTAAAGAGATAAAAAATGGAAAATTGAGTTGAGTTCAATTCTATGGAACTGGATATTAAGTATATGATATTCATATTCAAGAATAATTTAGACATTAAACACTAAAATGTTCAGTGTCCAATTTATAAATAATAAATAAAGTTTTAAATCAAGTAACATTCATAACCAATTCTTTTAGAGTGGTTTTTGTTGAGTGAAATAGTCAAAAGCATTGTTTTCACTCACATAATTTTTTAACTGCACTACTTTAAATAATATACTAGAGTAGATCCATTTAAACTCCAAATATTAATGAGTTGTTTTGCACCTACAAGGATTTGACCCCTCTCAACACATGGTAGATCCATAGTTAAGATGAGCCTACACTCGTAATTGTATCTTATCTATATGCTAGTTAATTTGGATTTTTTTTAGAAGATGGAATAGCCTACCAAGAATATATTGATCGACTTAAATTCAATTGATATAAAATATGTCATATTTAACATTGGTCCTTTCAAATTAGATTTAAGTAGATGAATGGCGGTATGAATGTCAAAGTTGATTTAAGGGAAGTGAAGAGTATTAGCTAAGAAAACCACCAAAAAGTTAAAAAAGATAGAAAATGAATGGAGGTATGAATGTCGGAGTTGATTTAAGGGAAGTGAAGAGTATCCAGCCCAGAGAACCACCAAAAAGTAAAAAAATATTAGAAAATGAACTAGGGAAGCAACACAAAAAAAAGACCTTCCTAACAATTATACATCAAATGGGAAAGATGCATTCGTAGGAAATTGGGAAAACAAACAAGAAATTTCCTATACCATAATTTGGAAGGATTCATGGTCATCTTTGGGTTTTTAATTCAAGAATTAAAAAACCATATACTACATTTTCCCATGGCTAGATATATTTTCCAGGGAAGGGATAGACATGAAGTGACATGCAACGAGCAAATGAAAATCATATAGCATTGAAGTGGCATGTAATGAGTAAATGAAAATCAAAGACAATGAAAACAAATAAAAGATGCAATAGAATCAAAAGCAATTTGATGCATGAGGGGAGAGGTTCATAGGGATTTTGTGGAACAATATGGTGGGGAACCACATAGGGAGGGATATCATCCCTCCCTCTCATGTGGCAAGTCACATTCCATATAAGAGATCCTTTTTCCCAATTGTCAAAAACTCGAATGGACGACCCCAAAGTCTCATGTAGGCGCATGACAACAAACAATCCATGTAACAGAAAGCAAGATCAACATGGAGACATGCATAGCGAGCAGAGAATTTTGGGATGGGTAAACAAATGGGATCTAGCTATTTAAAGTATGAAAGTTGAGAGTCATCCAATCAAAGCATTAATCTATTATAGTAGCTAAATATGAAATTATTATAATAGCTAATTATGAAATAATTGCAGCCAACCGATACCACAGAACATAATCAACACAGGTCTTAATACAAGAATGCATAAGTAACTGCTTCCGAAGATCTGATCGCAAAGATCAGATAAAACCCTTTCTATTGGAGTACGCCGATACCATCTTCTTCGTTTTTCCTCATCTAGTGGAAATCTTGAAAAAAGGTAGAAAGTCTTCAGAATCAGTGATGAAAATAAATCAAATTATTTGTAATATAATATAAAACAAGAGTGTAAAACCAAACAAAATTAAAATTAAAATAATATTAATTTAAACAAAAACAAAAGATAATTCAAACGTAAAGAACAAATTGAATTAAGATCCAAAGCTTTTCTGGTGAAACTGGGCTTGAAAACTGAGAGACTGACGTTTAAGACAATAATTGCGACATCCTTCTTCATTACCAGCTTGGAGACAGAGCGATTTAAAAGATTATCTTTGAGTGAACTGGCAGTACCCATTCCATAGAACTGTCGTTGTCTTTGGGATTTGATGTCAACTTCCAGTGAGCTTGCTTACAATAAAACTCTCATTTTCAAAAGTTGTTACAATCTGGAAAACATTCCCTATATTCAACCTGTCCAAAGTGAAGAGCACAATTGAACTAAGAAGATCTTTTTCTTTGTAGTCCAACCAACAACATGGGTAGTGAATCTTGACATTTATGAACCCGCCTCAGTAAACAAGGCGAGAAATTACCAGATATGTCTGGTAAAAAAGACTCGCGTACCTTCTAATGCCAAATATCGCTGTACCCGCAAAACACAATTATTTTCAATTAAAACTGGTTTTAAAAGTAATTTGGATAATACAATTCATAATTTAGAAAAGCTGATGCCATAAGAAATGAATTGGTAGATTTGGCAGATCGGTAAATATACCACCCTGGAAAGATCTAGACGATCGTCCAGCCTAGCTACACAAGCGAGGGAGATGTACCCTGCCCCGTCCACTCATAGACTATAGGGTTGTATTTCTGGTTGGTCTGTACATTAAAAACAAAACGAGGCAATATGATTGTTGGTTCCTGGGGTAGGAGTGTCATGGATGATGGATGGAGCATACTTGCGGGAATCTATGCCATGGATGGAGCATACGTATACCTTGCATGGAGTTGATGCCAGTATGTCAAACATACTTCATGAATGGATGCTAGATGATCTTGATACCTCCTCACAGGCTGGCCTTAAGCCATGGAACAAGAGTATTATGGTGAGGTTGTAAATATTGTAATGTTGAGTCGTGACCGTTAGGAGTTTTTTTTTTTGTGGTAAGTTGGTTGAATTAATGTTGTTGGCCAAATTAATTTCCACATGGACTTCAAGGGCGTGTGTAAGGTGCACTTAGATCATTGCTAGCTCGACAATATTTGCACATAATTTAAGCTAATTTTTTATCCGAACAATATTTTACATGCAGTAGAAAGTAAAAAATTAAATGCTGCCACCCTCAGCACTATGGTAGAAAACAGGGATGATTTTAAGGAACCATACTTATTTTAAAGTGTATAAATGTTGGCGAACATTACCAATTCTTAAAACTCCAACTATAAAATGATTGGCGATATTTTTCAAAAAATATTTTAATTTCCAAGGATTCTATATCGTTTATATAATAATTTGGCGATTTTAGGGTGAAAAATTTTTACCCCATCGAAATTGGGTGAGACAAGGCTTTAAAAAATGCAAAATGGAGAATCTTTTTTGGGAGAAAAACATGGAAAAATAGCCCACTGGGCTAAAATTCGCCCCTAAAATTATCCCTGGTAGAAAATTAAATGCTGCCACCCTCAGCACTATGGGCTGTTTAGATCTAACAACTCACAGCGCTGCAATGATTTTAATTCTCTACTTCATATGAGTTGTTGAGATCCAACAACTCATATTGCTGCAATGATTTTAGTTCTCTACTTCATATGGGTTGTTGAAATCCAACAACTCACAATGCTGCAATGATTTTAATTCTCTACTTCATATTACATATTGTTGGCTCTTCCCGAATTGGGTTAACGAAATGGGTTGTTGAAATCCAACAACTCTGCAATGATTTTAAATCTCTACTTCATGTTAGATATTGTTGGCTCTTCCCGAATTAGGTTAACGAAAGAGTCTAACAACGCAATGATTTTTCCGGCTCTTTTCCGGCCAATGATCATCTGGTGATCCCATCCATCCTATGACAGACTCACTCCCACTTCGTCAACTCCCTGCTGCGTCTCTCTCACGGTCTCCCTCCGTTATCCCCTAACAACAGACAATCAATCAATATCAACATGCTCTCATCCTTGAAACTTTCTGGCAGGAGATACTGACAACCCACTGGGAGTTACCGAACATCTCGATGTCTATCATGCATAGAATGCGCATGCGGCCATGGAGGTCTCATTCATCCTCCAGTTTAAAATTTGAATTCTGAATTTTTTGGTGAGTAGTTCCCTTCGTTTTCATTTAAATTTTTTTTTTATCTGCCACAAAGAGCGCTCATATTCATGTTCTCTTATTGAATACCAATTTTCTAGAATTAACAACTTCTTGGAACAACATCTGCAACTCGAGCTTCAACAACAATTGAAACATACCAATGTTGTGGAATTAACAACTTCTTGGAACACCATATGTAACTCGAGCTTCAACAACAATTGAAACAGGTTAAGAACTACATTATAAATCTAGTCAAAGATGGCAGGGTCATTGTTTCTCTTAGCATCTGTATGAAATATATACTTCTGGTCATTGCATGTATATTTACGCCACGACCACTTACTCAACTGGTCATACTGTTCAAGTTTTATGATCCATGCAACGTCATATCACACTGATTTGCAACGTTCATGCTTTGTTTGTAGATGGAATCTCACTTGTAGAAATTAATTATCTTTTGCATGTCCTTTAGATGTTCTTTCAAGTTGGAGAAACAACAGCTCTTTCGATTTGGATCCATCTAGTTAGGAAGGTGTCAACTGCAGCAGCAATGGATGAAAGCGGGTCATTTTAATTTCCACTGCAATAGGAAACATGTCTACCTAGAGACGATCAATATTTCAGGCAATCCGTTATCTGGCGCTATTCCTCCCCAGATCGCGAACTACACAGAGCTTCGTCAACTCTGTTTGACTGGGAGCCTTCAGTAACATGGAGTATCTTGATCTATATTCCAAGAGATTTAGAGGATCGATTCCTTCTGCGATATTCTCTCATAGGATGTTGACCCATCTTACCATTTTCTATAGTCGAAAGGAGGGGAACATCACGTCCGATCTTTGCATCTCAGTACAGATGCAAACATCCTCTTCACGGGAACTATACCTTATTCCCTTAGACAAATTCAAATGCAGAACCAAGCAATATAGCTTTTGACTCTTGAGTAGTGTTATTAGAGATAATAAGCGGAAAATCCTCGGTGGTTGAAGAAGAGGATCGCAAATTTGTGCATTTGATTGCATTACAAGATCTGAGAAATAGCAGTGATTATAATAAGATGAAGTATGCAATAGTAAAGACGGTCGAGTTTGCTTCATTTTGCACTTAAACTAATCTAAATCTAAGGTCGTATGTGAACATAGTGCTTCACATGTTTATTTCTCCCAACATATTTAGGGCCTTATGTGAACATAGTGCTTCACATGTTCATTTCTCCCAACATATTCAGGGAATTCATAATATTACTTTCTAAGATTTTCAATTTCGATATGTATTTCAATTACCATATATAGTTTCAACATTAAAAAAAAAACTTGTTTACCACCGTGCTAGCTATTATGTACAACAATCTTGGATTGGGTTGTTTTAAGTGCTTACTTTTCCCATAAGTATTAAAGGTATCACATTACATTTAATTTAATTTAAATCTACATTTCAAAACATTTGATATAGATATTTGATTCATTCCTCACTACACCAATTAGATGTAAAAAGAAATTAAACCAATAATTTATTTGCTATATATTTATTTAATTTATATATTTGTAATATTTTTCAAGTTTATATATTTAAAGTTTTAGAAGTTCAATTTCATTATCTTCTCTTGAAGACATAATAAAATTTAAAATTTGATTGCGCTAAGTCTTGTTTTTAAGATTTAGAATGGTTTACTATTATGAGAGTTTGAATTTAAATATAAAATAAACTAAAATAAATTTCATACAAAGAATTATCTAAGTTATAAAGAAAATGTTTTCAATTCCATACCCAACTCCAAAGAGCATGAAACAAATGATATACAAACACTTTATTTAAAAAAATTACATGTTATTTTAATTTAGAAAGAACTTCTTTGTTACATCCATATTTTAAATCATCAAAACATAATAATTGATGGAATACTTATAATTACTACATTAAATAAAAATACATTATTAATCAATTTCAATGTACTTCAATATACATAACAAAAACAAAGTAGAACATGGTACCGCAAACATATATTGATTTGTCATATCATTTTTTGGGCACAATTGTCTTGTCCCTTCTACTACATTTATGGACAATTTTAGGGGCTATATATAGCCCATGGGATATATTAATGGGGATTGTAAAAATTTAGTGGGTGATTTTCATATATCTAAAGGGTTTTCTCAGCTAAAATATATTCTCCCAATATTTATAAGAAAAAAATAAATTGAAAATGAATAACCTCCCTAATGAGGAAAAAGAAAAAAACTATTTTTCTCCCTAGCAAAATGTCCTTTCAATGTGTCTTTCCCCCCAATTTCTAGAGAATATCTTGCAAAATCACTCCTTCACCCCTAATTTAGGAATATGGTTGCATTCACTTGTATTTTTAGTCAATTTCATGTGATACCTTCTTTGAGCCCTTGATTTCCAGTATTAGAGTAAAAATGAGGGGCTATTTTGTTCTATATAAAGGCTACATTGATTCATGGTTCACCCACATCTAATTTCATTTGATTCCAATTTTCATTCGTAGTTTTTTTGAGCTTTTAATCTTTGCATAAGCATGTTGTACATGCAATTTATCAGAGAATACAAACTTGCATCATGTTTTTTATCTAATGATTCAAGTGGTATGATTTTTATCATGTTTTTTATGCTTTTTATCCATAGTTACAATAGATTATTAAATTGTAAATTTACCTTTTATCATGGATTTTTTTAATGCTTGTTGAATTCTATGGCACTCTCGATGTGAAATATTCACCAAGATTTTACAATATCTTATAATTGAATGAATATTAGTCTATATATATATATATATATATATATATATATACACACACAAATTATATTATTGATAAAATAGCCTTAAATTAATCTTCACCATTTTATTATACATATAAATTTAGGGGGTGTTCTTAAAATATTATCCCTAACTACTTTTACCTTTGTGTTATAGGAAAATAAACAACTTTTCCCTTTCTAAAAGCTACACCCTTCTACTTATTGTACTTGGGAAATTTTCATTCCTATACCAAATCAGAATCCAAACTATGTTTGGATTCTCAGCAATAAATCTAGAATTAAAACCCCTTATATGTGTAGAGAAAAGAAACATATTTGGTTTATATATTATATAAGCATGTAAACTTTCCCATAATAACTATTAATAAATGACACCTTACATTAGAAATAATTTTGATATTGAGGATTTGAATATGATACAAATTTACAATTTGTACAAATGCAAATAAGCTTTACTTTTGGAACTCATTTTATAAGGTCTAAAAAATAAATTAATTTTCAAAAATTCAACTTAAACAAATTTCCAATCCCAATGAGACATTAAAGACAGTACATTAGCTATTATAAGAGATTCCCCCTTTGATGATTTGTACACATGGTTTTGGGGATCTTCAATGCCAAGTACAGAGAGCAAGTTTACCCATCTCCTTATCCATCTACATCATGTGTCTAGTAAATTGACTATTACTTATGTTTTATTACTTATGTTTCAAAGCAAGTTGATCCATCTCCTTATTCATATACATACTGTGTCTAGTAAATTGATTATTGTTTATATTCACTATATATAATAATGTGGCTAGCATGCTAAACGTGGTAAACTAGGCTCCATAATTTTTTAACTCAGTCAAACTAATCAAGATATAGAATTTTGGCACTAGAACATATACTAGCCCTCAACTGCTTAATGTTGTCTTGTCATCTCATTTTGAACTAGGGTGAATTATCAAGCATAGAATGAACTACCAAAAACTCTACTTGCTAAAGGAAATTGGAAAAATCTATAGTTCAACAATTTTACCCCATGCACGAAAGAGCTTCCTGACATATGCCTTCTATATATGCTTTTCTGTATATGCACCTTGACCATATATTAGGCGAAGATATTTTGTATATGCACATATATATGGAAGGAACATATGTGAAAGACATATATGGAAGCACTTCCACCCCATGTATAGAAGCACTTTCATATATGCACTTTGTGTATATGTACTTGCATATATTTGATTATGTATATGCACTTATATGTAAGTGATTTCATATATGCGCTTATGTATATGCACCTTCTAGGTGAATATGTGAATATTAGTGTTTATTTGGTGAGAATTGGAGGGAGAAATTTCTAGTTGAAAATTTTTTGGCCGAAAGTTTGTTTTTTTCGGACGGACTTCCTCTTTTTTTGGTAAAACTTTTTTTTTCAACCGAAAATAATGGTTAAACTTTCAAGTGAAAATATAATGTTAATGTTATCAATGACCTCAAAATTCATGTGCGGGACTTACCGACCAGGAAAATTTTGCAGAGATTACATTTTTTTTAGTGTGTTTTAAGCTTAACATTCTTTCGTCCAAATTATTTTTTGGTCAAAAAAATAGTTTAGATATATTTATTGCACTTGCCACCCAACTACTACAATTCTTCCACCCTCGTGGTATAATCATCCCAGCCTCAACTATTAGAATAGTAGAGTCAAGCTAAACTAGTTAACCTATCTAAGCAACCAACAACATATCATAAAAGATAAGAATAGGAAAAGAAAAGGACAAGAGAACACCGATATGCATGATTCACCCTAATGGGTTACATCCACGGGAAGGTAGTCTTCTATTATCTCCAAAATGTCTTCTTCAATCTTACAAGAGAGCAAAGCACAAATACCCCAACGAATATAGATGATGTACAATAGTGTCACAATAATACCACTACTACATCAAGAATACATGATATGTATAGACTCACTTGACCCTATTATATACTGAGAGATGAGGAGGAATTACTATCACATATTGCATGTGGGATAATATAATTCTCAAAAATAACATCTCTTAATACAATACCATGGACAAATACTCTACACAAGTAAATACACCACCATATAACTATGGGTTAAATGTATTACTCTTTTACATAAGATTGTAGACAACTTTAGACATAATACAAAGACATTATTACCTTCCAAGAAATATAATATATTCCAACACTCCCCCTTAATAATGGCTGGGAGAAGGGCCCACACTAACACTAAGGAAGAAGTCATTGCTACTCCCCCTTGATGACAACTTCTAGAAGAACCAAAGCTGAAAAAGAAGAACACTTCGGCTGATGGAATTTGACGATGAAAAACCGCTTCTCACTGAATCATGAAAGTGCACACAAACCAGGTTGTACGATGAAAGACCCAACAATAAAATGCCGAGAACATGTGACGTAATCCAATCGCAAGATTCCTAGATCACCACAAGAATCATCACAACCATACATGATAGTTGAAGAACTCTAATATAACATCCACATGAGTGTACATATACCTTCTGATGGCCGATACAATAGAACATGTGGCTAAGAATACCACAACAATGTACAAAAAAACCCAGATGGCCAATACACATGTGAATAACATACATTCTTCCAATCAAGGTGCAATATAAATATCTATAGAAGACCTCAAACATAGAAGAAACAAGACCCCAATGGTATATACATCGAAAATGATATCATACATATGAACATCATGACTTTAACAGTAGAAGATGGTACTTCATTACTTCTGGAATAAGGTGAAAGCCTAAACAGAGAAATTATCTGCACAAGAACTTTCAAGATTAAAGCATATAAAGATCATAAAACAAAATTCCTCATACAGAAATGAAAATGCTTATATACCAAAGGTTAGCAAACATCATATAAAGGAATGACAACATAATATGATCAAATAAAAGATTAACTTGCTCATGAAGGAAAATGAAGTTACTTTTACACATTAAGTGTCAGCCACAACATATAAATAGTGAGCCAAAGATTTCACTTAAATATATGAAAATTTAGTCATCAAGCAATTAATGTGAAGCATAGGTGCATTTCTTATTAGTATGAGGTTAATATGCAAGAGATGAATGCCCTAAAAATGTCAATGCTTCCATATAGGAACGTTAGAGACAAGTAGGAACAAGATAACCTCTGCAATCATAATAATATAAATCTCATTGCAACAAGAACAAGGTGCTCATGATAAATGGTTCAAGATTTAAAGATTGCTCAAAGCCATATAAATATTGAGTAAAAGATGATCGAAATAAACATGACATGAGATATAGATAAATCCAAATTTTTAATATAATCAACATATAGCAAATTATGATCAACTCATGATATCACTTATAAAAAAATTATGAAATGACAAGTCACTAATGATCTTAATCATGGGTTCATTTCTTGTTAACACTATGTAAATATGCAAGAGACGAAATCACCTAGAAATGTCAATGCTTCCATATTGGAATGTTAGAGACAAATAGCACAGGAACTAGATACAATCTCTGCAATACATGAAAAAAAAACTATATCCCAATTAAATAACTTATGACAAGCCAAAACATATGATATCACATAGATTAAAAAAATGATTTTACTTAAGAATTTAATTAGCAAGAGCATATAATGATCATAAAGGTATTAATTATAAAAGAATGAAATTGATTTTACACAAAGGTCAACAATAACATATAAATAAAGTAATAATGGTCACTAGATAACACATATGAGATTGTTCTAATAAAATTGTTTTTATAAACAAAACAAAGAAAAGAACAAATTAATTATTAAGTATATTTAAAAAATATTAAGCATTAGATGGTTTATAACTATCATCATGACAAAATACTAGAGATCCATGTCCTTAAAAGATGTCAATATTTCCATATAGAAATGTGAGACAAATATAAAGAAAGAATAAGAAATAATATCTTAATAAACATGATTAGAAGCAAAACCTAAATGCAAAAAATGGATAACATAAAACTTAAATACTTTACTGTACTTATCTGAATCTGCAAAAAAACACAGTTAGAAAAACAGTAAAGGAAAGATAAATTTTTACTTACAACCCTTTAAAAAAACATGCCCAGAAAAGCTCAGTCTTTTGTTCTGGTTCTAAATGTCGATTCAGAATGGTTGTTCCAATTCCAAAAACAGGTTATAATAAAAAAAATTGGTTAGAAATGACCAAGTTACGGCCATTTTTTATAACTGTTGTTTTTATTACTGAAATGAAGCCCATAAATGCCTAGTTTTTTGTTCTAGTCACGTGGATAGATCCAGAATGACTGTTCCAATTCCAAAAGTAGGTTATAATAAAAGAAACCATAAAAAAATGACCAAGTTACGACCCTTTTGTATAACTGTCATTTTTATTACCGAAAGGAAGCCCATAAATACTCAGTTTAATGTTCTAGTGACGTTGGTGGATCCAAAATGACTGTTCCAATTCCAAAAACAAGTTATAATAATAAAAAAATGGTAAAAATGACCAAGTTACGGCCCTTTTGTATAACTGTCATTTTTATTACTGAAAGGAAGCCCAGAAATACCCAGTTTTATGTTCTAGTCACGTGAGGTGGATCCAGAATGACGTTTCCAATTCCAAAAACAGGTGATAATAAAAAAAACGGGTAAAAATGACCAAGTTACAGCTCTTTTGTATAACTGTCGTTTTTATTACTAAAAGGAAGCCCAGAAATACCCATTTTTATGTTATGATCGCGTGGGTGGATCCAGAATGGCGTTTCCAATTTTCAAAAACAAGTTATAATAAAAATTCTGGTAAAAACTGACCAAGTTATGACCATTTTTTTATAACTGCCGTTTTTATAATGGGAAGAAGGATTTCCTTGAGGAGAGCCCCGAAATCATGTAGATCTACAAAAAAAACATCAAGAAACCCTTGAAAAAATTATGCAAAAATCTTACACAACAAGTTAGGGTTAAGGAAAAAAATGCAGAAATATGCCCAGTTCTGAAAAGAAGCCTAATGGCTACCAGATAGAAAGCAAATCTACAACAAAATGACAATGCTCAAATGATAATCGTTATTGATTGAAATCTATAGAAGGTACTAGATCATAGCAACATGCTCTGATACCATGTTAGAATAGTAGAGTCAAGCTAAACTAGTTAACATATCTAAGCAACCAACAACATATCATAAAAGATAAGTACATAAAAATAAAAGAACAAGAGAACACTGATATACGTGGTTCACCCTAATGGTTTACATCTACGGGAAGGTAGTCTTCTATTATCTCTAGAATGTCTTCTCCAATCTTACAAGAGAGAAAAGTACAAATACCCCAAAGAATATAGATGATGTACAATAGTGTCACAATAGTACCACTATTACATCAAGAATACATGATATGTAGAGACTCACTTGACTCTATTATATACTAAGAGACGAAGAGGAAATACTCTCACATATTACATGTGGGATAATATAATTCTCAAAAATAACATCTCTTAATACAATACCATGGACAAATACTCTACACAAGTAAATACACCACCATATAAATGTGGGTTAAATGTATTACTCTTTTACATAATATTGTAGACAACTTTCAACATTATTACCTTCCAAGGAATATAATATATTCCAATAGTAGAGTCAAGCTAAACTAGTTAACCTATCTAAGAAACCAACAACATATCATAAAAGATAAGAACAGGAAAAGAAAAGGACAAGAGAACACCAATATGCATGGTTCACCCTAATGGGTTACCACCACGGGAATGTAGTCTTCTATTATGTCGAGAATGTCTTCTCCAATCTTATAAGAGAGGCAAAGCACAAATACCCCAAAGAATATAGATGATGTACAACAGTGTCACGATAGTACCACTACTACATCAAGAATACATGATATGTAGAGACTCACTTGACCCTATTATATACTAAGAGATGAGGAGGAATTACTCTCACATATTGCATGTGGGATAATATAATTCTCCAAAATAACATCTCTTAATACAATACCATGGACAAATACTCAACACAAGTAAATACAACACGATATAACTATGGGTTAAATGTATTACTCTTTTACATAAGACTGTAGACAACTTCCGACATAATACAAAGACATTATTACTTCCAAGGAATATAATATATTCCAACACTCCCCCTTAATAATGGCTGGGAGAAGGGTCCACACTAACACTAATGAAGGAGTGAGTCATTACTGCTCCCCCTTAATGACAACTTCCCGCATTCCAAGCAAGGAACAAAGATGCACAAACTTTGCCTCGGTGAAGGATTTGGTGAAGATATATGCTGCCTGCTGCTCAGTAGGACAATACTAAAGAGAAAGAATACCATCTGCAACAAGTCTGCGAATGTAATGAGCTTCAAGGTCGAGATGTTTTGTCTTGGAGTGATATACCAGATTATAAGCAAGTTGGATTGCACCCTGATTGTCACATTTCTACACATTGGACGATTTTGGAGCCAAACCAAGATTTGTAAGAACATGTCGTAAGAAAAGTGCTTCTTTAGCTACTTATTTGGTTGCTCTATATTCTGCCTCACATGAAGATAAAGGAAGAGTCTTCACCTTCTTACTCGACCAAGAAATTATACCTAAAGCAAGTTGAAAAACATAACATGTAGTGGACCGTCAATCAGAACTGTCACGTGCCCAATTAGAATCTATGTAACCAGAGAGTGAAACTGTAGTATTGCTCCAATAAAAAACACCATAGTGTAATGTGCTTTGTAAATATCTCAGAATCCTCTTGGCTTCCTGCCAATGACTTTCATGAGGTTGCTACATGAACCGAGAAACCAAACTAACGGTAAAAGAGAGATCTAGTCAGTTGTGAGTTAAATATATCAAACTACCTACAAGCTGATGATAAAGAGTAGCATCAACAAGCAGTGTGGTACACTCAATAGTTAGCTTTACACCAGACTGAAATGGCGTAGGAGTGGATTTACAATCACTCATATGGAAACGAGCCAATAGGTCTATAGCATATTTCGGCTAAGAGAGAAACATACCATCTGTCATATGCCAGATTTGAAGACCCAAGAAATAATGCAATAAACTAAGGTCAGTCATTTCAAACTGCTTTTGAAGATCACGTTTTAGATTTTGAATTAATGTAAGATGGTTGCTTGTGATGATTAGATCATCTACATATAAAACAACAATGAGAATATTAGTACCAAAATTCTCATCATGCAAATTTGGATCAGATATACAATGCTTAAAACAATTCTTCAAAAAATATGCATTAATTTTATCATACCAAGCCGTAGGTGCTTGTTTGAGACCATATAAAGACTTGTGTAATTTACATACTAAATTTGATGATTCAGCATTAATAAAACCAGGAGGTTGTTGCATATAAATTTCTTCATTAAGATCACCATTTAAAAAATCACTTTTGACATCCATTTGGTGTATTACCCATTTATAAGATGAAGCAATAGACAAAATGGTTCTTATTGTATTCATTTTAGAAACAGAAGCAAAATTTTCATTATAATCTATACCTTCAAGTTGATGAAAACCTTTTGCAACTAACCTAGCTTTATACTTTTCAATATGTCCTTTTGCTGTGAACTTAATTTTATAAACTCATTTACAACCAACTAAATTCTTAACAACAGGAAGAAGAACAAGAGACCAAGTCTTGTTCTTCATAAGAGACTCATATTGAGTAGTCATAGCTTGTTCCCATTGAGGTTTACCTTGAGCTTGAGCATAAGAGGTAGGATCATCTGTGGCCAAAACTTTGGTCATAAGGGCAAAGTTAGATCTAGTTCTACGAGGGTCGGAAGGGCTACCGACCTCACTACCTGCAGATTCAAGAGTTTTTCGGGCCCAAACAGGAAGGTTAAAGGAAACAGAAGTTTCTTCAGCTTCAGTACATTCAGGTGGAATACTTGAAGAAGAGGGTGAACTAGGATCAATAACAGGCACAGAACTAGAAGAAGAAACCGAGATAGGAGTAACAGGAGACAATGGAATATTCAATGTAACATGAGGTTCGACAGACTCAAGTGGTGAAGATACTTCAGCAAAGTGAACATCCCTTCAGATGATAACACTCTGAGTAGAGGTATCAAATAACCTGTAAGCCTTAGAATCCTTAGAATGACCAATGAATATACATTTGTGAGACTTGGGATCTAACTTTTTCTGTTTATTGTCGGGAATATGAGCCAAACATTCACAACCAAACACCTTAAAGTTACTAATATCAGGTTTTTGACCATTCCATTTTTCCTCCGAGGTAACATGCTTAACGGCTTTTGTAGGAACTCGATTTAAAATAAAGTTTGCACAACTTACAGCTTCAGCCCAAAAAAAATTATGTGATCCTTTAGAATAAAGCATACATCTAGCCATTTCAACTAAAGTTCTATTTTTCCTTTCAGCGACATCATTTTTTGAGGTGTGTAAGGTACAGTCTTTTGGTGTTGAATACCATGTTGGATAAAATGCTTCAAATTCATTCTTAACAAATTCCTCCCCATTATCTGATCTTAATCATGTTACACTTTACTGATCTGAATCTGCAAAAGCATAGTTAGAAACATAGTAAAGAAAAGAGGAGAAATTTTCACTTACAACCATGTGAAAAAAATGTGCCCAAAAAATCCCAGTCTTCTGTTCTGGTCATGTAGGTGGATCCCGAATGGCTATTCGAATTCCAAACACAAGTTATAATAAAAAATCTAGTAATAAATGACCAAGTTATGGCCCTTTTTTATAAATGTCGTTTTTATTACCGAAAGAAAGCCCAGAAATGCCCAGTTTTCTATTCTGCTCACATCAATGGATCCAGAATGGCTATTCCGATTCCAAAAACAGATTATAATAAAAAAACCAGTAAAAATGACCAAGTTATGGCCCTTTTGTATAACTGTCATTTTTGTTACCGAAAGGAAGCCCGTAAATACCAAGTTTTCAGTCTTGCTCGCAATGGTGGATCCAGAATGATGTTTCCAATTCTAAAAACAGGTTATAATAAAAATTCTAGTAAAAACTGACCAAGTTACGGCCCTTTTTTATAACTGTCATTTTTATAATCGAAAGAAATATCTCCTTGAGGAGAGCCCCGAAATCATGTAGATGTACAGAAAAAACATCAAGAAACCCTTGAAAAATTTCTGCAAAAAACTTACACAACAAGTTAGGGTTAGGGTAAAAAAAATGCAGAAATATGCCCAGATCTGAAGAGAAGCCTAATGGCTACTAGATAGAAGGCAAATTTACAACAAAATGACAATGCCCAAATGATAATCGTTATTGGTTGAAAGCTATAGAAGATACTAGATCATGCAAGGTACTAGGCCAAATTATTTTTCAGTAGAAAAAATAGTTTATATATATTTATTGCACTTGCCACCCAGCTACTACAATTCTTCCACCCTCCTAGTATAATCATCCCACCCTCAACACCCTACTATAATTCTACACTCCCTACTATAATTCTACACTTTGGGTTTCCATTCTTGCCATCCTACCACAATTTTTCTACCCTCTTGCCATTCTTGGAACCTTGTGTGTTTCAAGCTATTCGCTTTGTTTATTCTGGTCGTGCATTTCTATGGACGTCTATTTTGCGCTTGGGAATTCTATGGGTG
Source organism: Pseudotsuga menziesii (assembly GCA_001517045.1). Classification (NCBI taxonomy): domain Eukaryota; kingdom Viridiplantae; phylum Streptophyta; class Pinopsida; order Pinales; family Pinaceae; genus Pseudotsuga; species Pseudotsuga menziesii. The sequence continues at coordinate 70,141 of LPNX010543857.1, forward strand.
TGTTTGCTGTGGTCTTGGTCGGTAGCCTGCGAACATCATACGACAACATACATGTAGGTACATTCTTTGCTATGTATGGAGATGTGTTTGTTTTTTTGGTTGTATGTTCCTAACTATGTATGGCTATGTGTGTGTTGTTTTGCTCATAGGCACATTCTTAGCTATGCATGTTCTTAGCTCTATATAATTATGTACGGTTAGTAAAATCTAAGTTTCTATGTTCGTCATCCTATTCGTCGTGCACATGCCCTTTTTGGTTGCTAGTTTGGTTAAGCTCAGTTGTATGTCAAAGGAATTTGTTGAGTTCAAATATAATATGGTAGAAATCTTATCATCCGTCCACATTTATGATTGCTGGTTTGTTTATGAATTGATTTTTTATGAAAGGAATTTGTTGAATTGAAATTTATTGTGGTATAAATGAAAGGAATTTGTTGAATTGAAATTTATTGTGGTATAAATGAAAGGAACCTTGAAAACAATATTGTTTTCCTATTTTTACGATGATCCATAAAAACTAGTTTAGTAATTTTTTAAGAAACGCATTAAACTAGTTCTTAGTTACATTAATTTTTAGGATTTATTGATTGAGTATGAAAAACAAAACACAACCATAGTCACTAAGGAATATGTATAACATTACCTATAAATATGGAGATCCCTTGTACCACAAACAAGGGATCTCATACATAAATATGGTGTTTAGATGGGCCATGTCTTAAAATATATATATTATTAATAAATATTATCATTATTATAATAATAATATGAGGAGTTTGGGGATATCTTATAGGTTATGAACTCAAACCTTTACCTTAATCCTAAAAACCAAAAATTCTCTAAGTTTCTAAAACTAATATCAAAAGAGCAAGGTGCGTTTGTTGTGAGCCACCAAATCTTTGATTATCTAGTGATTGTCCAAGAAGTAATCTTTGTTAGGTAGAGTTACTATTGGAGAAGAGTTCCTTCCAAGCAAAGTCCTTGATAGGTTAGAGTTATTGTCGGGGATAAGTTACCGACGCTAAGGCAGAGTTCCATTCAAGAAAAAGTTCTTGTCAAGGAAAAGTTCCTTTCATGGATGCCAAGGAAAAGTTCCTATCAGGGTTGTTGGGGAAGAGTTCCTACGAGGCATGCCGAGCAAATTTCTAGTCAAGGAAATGTTCCTATTGTGGAAAAGTTACAATCAAGGAAAAATTCCTACCGGGCAGAGTTTCAGTTATGTGAGAGTTCCTAAAAAGTCAAATTTCTTGTTGAGCAAATTTTTAAGTCAAGGAAGAGTTCCGATCCAGAAGAGTTCCAGTCAAGGAAATATTCCTATTGGGACATAGTTCCTTCCAGGATAGAGTTCGTGCCGAGCAAATTTCATGCCAGAAAAATTTCCAATCAGGATAGAGTTCCTACCAAGCAGAGTTTCTATTGGAAAATTTCTAGTCAGGGAAGATTTCGGGGCAGAGTTCCTTCTTAGAGAAATTCCTGTCGGGAAGGAACTTTTCCTAGTAGGAACCTTTCCCGACTGGAACTCTTCCTCGCCTGGAACTTTGCTTAGACAATAACTGTTCCTGGCATGAACTCTGCCCTGACTAGAACTCTGGCCTAGGAACTCTGCCGTGAAATATTCCCTCACTAGAAATTTCTTGGTAGTAACTAGGAACTCTGCTTGGAAGGAACTTTTCCCGGCACAACTCTTCCTTGGTTGGAACTTTTTCTCAACAAGAATTTTTCCTTGACTAGAACTCTGAAATATAAAATTTTCCCTTTTACTAAAATGTTTACTAATAGAAACTTTTCCTTATAGGAACTCTACCTTGACTGGAACTTTGACCAACATGAACTTTGCTCAGCATGAACTTTTCCCTAACTAGAACTCTACCTTGACAGGAACTTTGCTCGACGGGAACTCTTCACCGACTGGAACTTTTCCCAACAAGAAATTCTCCCGATAGGAACTCTTCCCAGAATGAACTCTACATCGACAAATGATATCAGTGTGCCTTAAAAATGATATGACAAATCAATATATGTTTTTCTACGATGTTTTACTTTTTAGTATATATTGGATAAATTGTAACCTTGGATACTCAGAAGTTAAAATCAATCTATTCCTTGAAAAAGTCATGAATGTTTATCATGTTATCAAATGTTTTTATTAGGTATATTCAAGTGCATTGAAATTGATTAAAAGGAATATTTTGATTAAATAAAGTAATTATAAATATTGAAAGATTATTATGAGTTAGAATATGGGTGTAACTAGGAAGCTCTTTTCAAATTAAAATAACAAATAATTTTTTTTTAAATTTAAATTGTTTGTATATAATTTTTTATAGTGTTTATCATGCTTTTTACAATTGTGTTGATTTATAATTTCACTAATTTTTATGTATCTTAAAAGAGTTGGTATTGGTTTATCTTTGCCACATATTATATATTATTATTTTAAAAAGTACAAGACAAATATTATAAAGCTTTCCTAGTTTATTATGTAATATTTTAATGTTTAAAATACATATATACATAATAAATGTTACACAATTTATCTATTATAACAATGTAAAAAAGAATATCATTCTTGATGTAATCCAATATTTAATATTAATTACAATTTAACTGTAAATAAAAACATTTTTGCAATGTGAAAAAAATATCATATTAAATATTAGATTAGTAATTATCATTTTATTGTTAAATATACACATTTAATATTAATTACAATTTAACTCTAAATAAAAACATTATTGCAATGTGAAAAAAATATCATACAATATAATCTAATATTTAATAGTAGTTATAATTTTATTGGTTAAATATACACATTTAAAATTAATTAAATAAAAAGATGGAGTTAAAAACATTTAAAATTGAATACTTAATATAATCTAATATTTTATAGTAATTATAATTCTATTATTAAATATAAACATTTAAAATTGATTAAAAAAGAAAATGGAGTTGAAAACATTTAAAAGTGATCAAAATAAGAAGATGGAATAAGTAATAAATAATTTATGTACATAACGGAATTAGGAGTTCAACAAGAGCATCAAATTTTTCACAAGAATTGAAAAACTAGGTGGGGAGAGTAACAATCATTCTTTCTAACCACCCAAGCTACATACTATAAACTTATAATTATAAAAGTAAATTTCTATAATTTTTTGCTTCATAAATTGTGTTAATTTACCTTTAGCTAAATTAAATTAAATTAATATTTTTCTTACAATAAATTTTAAAGATTATTTATTTTACTAATCATTACACCAACTACTAAATGTTTAAAAAAATTAAACTTTAAACAAATAATTTAATTGATATAAATACTTTATTCAATTTACATGTTTGCAACTGTTTTCTATCTATTTAAAGTTTTAGAATTTTAGTTTTCATTATACTTATATTTAGATATTGCTTAACTCTTTTGATATTTAGATTTAAAATGTTTTTAAGAGTTTATTTCTTAAAATTAAATTTTAAAGTTTAAATTTTTTTTAATGTAAAAAATATATTCAATATTAAATATAATTAATTTATCTCAATATTTTGAATTTCTTAATTGTTTTATGAAATTTTAAATTTATTGAATTAGATTATACTTGGGTACCATCCTTTTAAAAAAATAGGGAAGTACTTGAAAGTTTTTAGAAATATGAAACAAATAATTTTATTTTTTATCAACTAGTTTATAATAGTTATAAATATGAAAAAGTTACATTATGAAAAACTAATAATACTTATTAACATATATTTGATTTTTTTTTTCAAATAAACACTTAAAATAAATCTAATATTGTAAAAGTATATTAATATAATCATTTGAAGAAAGACAATAATATAAATTATAAGTGAATTTTTTATTTGAGTAAATTTTAATATTAATTTTCCAATATCATAATAAATTCACTCACTTTTCAATTTTAATTACCTTTATGTTGTAGTTATTAAGGTATATATTATAGTTATTAAATTATAAATACAAAATCTATAAAAAAATTTAAAAACTTAATTATTAATTTAAATATATTCTTTCCAATAATATTAATTTGAATCTCATAGTATAATATTACTATACTATCTAAAATCCTTATTGTGTATATGTTAAAATTATTTCTCTCCTTATATAAAATATTCTATATAATATTTAACAAATACAAATGAAATTGTCATAAATTTAAGACTTGTCTAGTTTATAGATAAAAGAGAAACTAAAATCATTAAAAATAATCATTTCAATCAAACTCTATGCCTTCACCCATCAATTTAACTAAGTATGTTTCCCTTCATATAATGTGAAATTCTTGTTCATATTTTATCACGCTTTTTCATTAATCTTTATCATACCAAGCTTCAAACTTTTTATAACTAAAGCTCGTAATCAGCCACTAAATGTTGATTGACCATAAACCTATACCATACAATAAAGATTCCAACATTTATTAACCAAAGCTCATAATCAACCATATATATGTTTCTCTTCATATAGTGTGAAATTCTTGTTCGTATTTTATTACGCTTTTTCATTAATCTTTATCATACCAAGCTTCAAACTTTTTATAACTAAAGCTGGTAATCAGCCACTAAATGTTGATTAACCATAAACCTAGAGATTCAACCTTTATTAACCAAAGTTCATAATCAACCACTGAATGTTAAATAACCATAAAAATATAACATATATAACTTATTTAATAACTTAAGAAATAAATAAAACAATTTAAACTCCTCAACTATAAAATGCATCTCAATACAAATTCCAATAAAACCATCTAATACAAATCCCAAAATGTAACAAAAGTTCATAATCAACCACTGAATATTAAATAACCATAAAAATATAACATATATAACTTATTTAATAACTTAAAAAATAAATAAAACAATTTAAACTCCTCAACTATAAAATGTATCTCAATACAAATTCCAATAAAACCATCTAATACAAATCCCAAAATGTAACAAATATAGATATATAAAATGCATAACATAATGCATAACAACAATACATACTATTAATATTTATTTATGAAATAAAGTGTTAAAAATATAATGTGATACTTTTTTATACTAGTGCGAAAAGTAAGTAGTTAAAACAAACCAATCCAAGATTGTTGTACATAATAGCTAGCACAGTGGTAAAAATAATTTTTTTAATGTTGAAACTACATATGGAAATTAAAAATCCAGATGACCTAAATATGTTGGGAGAAAAAAACATGTAAAGCACGATGTTCACATAGGACTTGAGATTCAGATTAGCTTAAACGGAAAATAAAGCAATCTCGATCATCTTTAGTATTGCATCCTTCATTTTATTATAATGACTGGTACTTCTCACGTCCTGGTTATCGCACGAAATGCAATCTCTAATAACACTACTCAAAAGCTATTTTGCCTGGTTTTGCATTTGTCCCGGGGAAGAAGGTATAGTTCCATGGATGTTGTTTATAGAAATATTTAATGTAATACAATGAGAACAACCTATATATATTACTTGGCATGAAGCCCGTGAAGAGGTTGTTTGCATGTGAACACATTGTAGTGAGACGCAAAGATCAGTTGTGTTCCCCTCCTTTCGACAATAGAAGATGAGTTAACGTGCTACGACATAATAGCCCTGAAGGAATCGATCCGCTAAATCTCTTGGAATATAGATCAAAATACTCCACGTTACTGAAGGCTCCAAGTCCCTAAGGAAGCGGACTAAGTTGACGAAGCTCTCTTTGTAATTGGCGATATGGCGAGGAATAGTGTCAGATAACTGATTTCCTGAAATATTGATGGAGACATGTTGCCTATTGCAGTGGAAATTAGGTTGCCACAAGGCCCTGGCAGGGAAATTGAAATGACCTGCTTTCATCCATTGCTGCTGCAGTTCACACCATCCCAACAAGATGGATCCAAATGGAAAGAGCTGTTGTTTTTCCAACTTGAAAGAACATCTTGAGGACATGCAAAAGATAATTAATTTCTACAAGTGCGATGCCATTGCGAACAGAGCATGAACGTTACAAATCAGTGCAGACAATCCACCAAAGGAGTTGGCGCCAGAATTGAAAACCATAAAAGACATTAGACGCAAAAGTTTATCCTTTTATTCCTAGTGTGATCTGTTGTATGGATCATAAAACTTGAACAATATGATCAGTTGAGTAAGTGGTCATGGCGAAAATATACATGCAATGACTAGAAGTATATATTTCATACAGATTCGAAGAGAAACAACGACCCTACCATCTTTGACTAGATTTATAATGCATTTTCTTACTAGTTTCAATTGTTGTTGAAGCTCGAGTTGTAGATGTTGTTCCAAGAAGGTGTTAATTCTAGCAAATTGGCATTCAATAAGAGAACATGAATATGAACGTTGGTTGTTGGAGCTGAAAAAAAAATTGAAATGAACACAGAGGGAACTGCTCACTTACCAAGAGTTCAAAATTCAAATTTTAAACTGGAGGATGAATGAGGACGCCATGGCATGCCCATTCTATGCATGATAGACATGGAGATGTTCGGTAACTGCCGGTGGGTTCTCCTATCTTCTGCGAGAAAGTTTCAAGGCTGAGAGCACGTCAATATTAATTGTTTGTTTGTTGTCAATGGATAACGGAGGGAGGAGGGAGACGGTGAGACGGAGACCCAGCAAGCAGTTGAAAAAGTGGGAGTGAGCCGATCATCTGATGGGACGATACCACGATCACCGGTGGAAAAAATAGTCGTGTCCTTCGACTCTTCCTTAGGTAAACTCTTGGGGATTTATTTCTCTTTGCATCATGCTCAAGGGGTGTTGTCAGGTTTAGGTACACTCTTCATTCCTATTGTTTGATTAGACGGTTTTTATTTTTTTTACCATGGGAACAGCAACCTTCCAAGGGTATATTCAACAGCCTGCAAGCCAGATATACCAGAAACTTGTCTGTTGATGTAAATCTCAACATATGAAAATGCTCTAGAACTTCCCTCCTTTGTTTGGGCATCATATTTGCAGGGTGCATATTTTCAGTTTTATTAAAAAGGTAGAAGAGGATACCTTAGCACTAGTGAAAGAAGAACTCCACAATAGATTATAAATTAAAACAATATGCTTAAGAAGCAACAAGGTTAGGGAAAATAATGAAGAATAAAAAGGATAATCATCATAAAGGTTAGTTCTATTGAAAAAAAAATATGGCATACTCATTAAATCTTAGTCTAAAAGGATTAGGTATATTTATAAATGAATATTCCATCCTAAAGGATCAAGCCAAATTAAAAAAATAGGTTCAAAAGGTAAAAGATGTTATGTCACATCCCCTCCCCTCTACTCGCCCAGAGAGAGGATGCAACTATATTGCTTTGTCTATCAAAGCGGGGATCTAGCCCCATGAACATAAACAATAATGCATTGGAATTAAAAACATATATAAATGCATAATGCAATATACGGCGAAAGAAAATACATTTAACATGTTTATAATAATTCATTAAAACAAATACATTGCAGGAATTAAATTCAAGAGAGAACTTATCTTGAAAATGAACTGTCTACAACTAGTTATCACGGTATTTTTTAGGATTCTAATATTATAGTTAGGTATAGTATACTAGGAGATTTTTCTCGATTGAAAAAAAATGTTTATAGATAGGTAGTCGAATATTAAATATCAAACATAAAATTAACACTGAAATGTACAAAGTTTGGCGAATATTATGATAAAAGAACATATTTTATGTAAATATCTAGGCTATATTAGACACTAAATACCGAATTTATTTTTTGAAAAAAACCCAAAAAATAGCCAATTGATGAAATTTCGACATTAAATCATGTCGTTGCAACGTTCCACCCAACTATAGGCCAGTGTGCTCATCAATCTCTCAACACCACTGTCACCCCTGAGCTGGGCATGATTTCCACAAGGAACTAGGGAACAACAGTAGGCTCACACATAGCCAAAAACACCAAGGTTCAGCAAATCCAATCTATAGTTGGATTTATCAGCCTGCTAAGGCTATGGAAATGAATAATTGCTAAGCTAGTGAGCTCAATCACAGAGCTATGGACACCTGCACAAGATATGGCTTGGCCTCCACAATACTTACACACCCAACATAAGGAAGTATCCCCTTCACTACTACACAGTCCCCCGGGCCATACCTTCCCTTCTAATGCTCTTCAAGGTGTGCATAGAAGAATAATCAACCCCTCTTGATCTTTCTGTGAGGTTCCTCTCTTCACTAGGTTTATCAAGTCAATTATGGGCATCTTCCACTCTTAAATATTTCAGACCAAAACAGGGATGCACATAACAACAAAATACAAATGTTGGGTTTGTAGAAAAATGTTTGGCAGCCAAAAATGAAATTTCAAATGGGGAAAAACAACCTTGGAAGAGCAACTCGAATTCAGGAAACGTTTGTGGGCATTAAGGGGTAAAAACTAGCTCCCTAAACCCCAAAATCGTGAATATCTTCTCCCATTAACTATGCAATACCAAAAACGGGTTTTTCAGCCATGGAGATGAAGAAAATGCAGGAAAAAGTGAGGGAAAAATGCTCGGCAAGCTCCAGTTGCGTGAGGAAGAGAAACACCTGGGTGAATAATGGAATGGGAAGCAATTTCTGAGTGATAACTTTCCCCATAAGCAAAAAAATAATAATACGTTTTTAAAAAATGATGGCTTTCCCCAATACGAATTTGACTTCCATACTCTTCCATTCCCAAGGCATTAACTACCTCACCCAATTTCTAGAAGAAATAAATGATTGGGTGCATAAGACAAAAAAGGTAGCTGACAGCTTTATGGGTTCTCCCATTGACATTTGGCTTTACCCTATTGGCTCAAGGGTTTGAATTATTTCTCTCCCTATTTCTTGTGAAATCATTCCCCCATCTCTTTGTTGCATTGACATAGCTAGTTGTGGGTATTTTTATTAATTTGCATATTTACATGATGTTCCCAATCTATAATGTGCATGGCTAGCACGAGAACCATAGGTATCGATTTTAATTGCCGATACATAAAATGCTAAATTCATGGAGGGGCCTCGGCCTTGAGATCCTCACGATGATTTAATAACGATATTTACATCATGTACAATTTTAATGCAATGGGGTCAAAACTGAGATATTAGATGTTAGGAAGGAAGGAAAATGGGCAGTAATCAAAATCGAAAAGTTGTTAATGAGGATAGAAACCAAAAGATAATACTAAATAGAAAGTCAACATGATTAGGATCCTCTATTGGAATTATCAGGGCTTTCCATGGAACAAAGGTCCCAAGTAAAGTTGGATCTCGAGTGAGGTTGATATTATTTTTCTTGTTGAAACTTGGGAACATGAAGAATCTAAGATCCCTAACATAGAAGGTTTTGTTCTTTGGGAAATTTGGAATAAGTGATCATATCATAGGGTCATTCGGGGTATATCTTGTTATATTAGGAAGAACATATCCTCCCATATCCTTACAACCAATATATTTGGTTAGATATTATTGAAATTAATGTTAGTTAAACCTACATAGCTATATGTTATTTTTCCCCTATTAATCCAAAATTCTATAAGAAAAAAATTCCTTATAATAGATTAGAAATTGATTTCTATCCGAAGAAGAAAGGAAATATTGTTTTAATGAGCGACTTTAATGACCCAACTTCAAGTGACCAGGATATTCTTCTAAGAAATCATTCCAACCTTATTATTTTGCTTGTTGAAACTTAGGAAGATGAAGAATCTAAGAGACCTAACATAGAAGGTTTTGTAATTTGGGGGATTTGGAATAAGTGATCATATCATAGGGGCAATGGGGGGATAGCTTGTTATATTAGGAAGAACATATCCTCCCATTCCAGGATTTATAAGAAAGATCCTTACAACCAATATATTTGGTTAGAGATAATTGAAATTAATGATAGTAAAACCTACATAACTATATGTTATTTCCCCTATTAATTCAAATTTCTATAAGAAAAAACATTTAGATCAAAAAAATCCTTATAATAGATTAGAAGGTAATTTATATCCCAAGTAAAAAAAATCCTTTTAATGGGTGACTTGAATGCCCTAACTTCAAGTGACTAGGATATTCTTCTAAGAAATCATTCCAACCCTAGTCCGCTTTGGTTGGACAAAGTCCTTTATATATCTAGCATATACAAAAGAAGCTCTCCATCTCAGTGGCCTAGCTCAAGTGGTCGATTGATGTAAGTTGTAAAAAAACGGTCTTGGGGTCAAATCCCTAGGTGGTTATGCATTTCTAAATAAGAGCCTCACTTGATGTCCCCACTAGGTTAGGTTCTTCAATCAAAGTTGGTGAGGTGAGGCCCCTTTGAGTGGGCCCATTGTGATTTCTTCATGTGGATGTGGAAACCCCTCCTAGGGTTGTGACACGGTTGTGAGCCACAGTTTACAAAAATCTATATATAAAAGAATCTCTAAAGACCTAGGGGAAAGTTTGTTTGGTTTCGAGATGATCAATCTATGTAGCACTCAAGATATTTTATGTCACATGCCCCAATTTGCAAAAACAATTTTATAATATTTGAGGAACATTGTGTTAAATTTTATGCTAAGTTGTAATTGATGACCCAGTGGGGTCAAGAATATTTAATGTAAATTCAGAATATTTTATTTATAAATAAAAAAATGAGGAGACAACGGTTTAGGGAAGTTGTTAAAAGAGTGTTTACTGGTTAATTGGTGGAGGAGACTGGGTGGAGAGCAAACTGACAAGTTGCAGGTGGCAACTTTCCTATATTTGTGGTCATGGTTCCCCAAGAAAGTGGAATCAGAGCAGGTGGCTCATTTAATGAAAAATGACCCAGAAGACCTAGGCATCTCTATAAAATCTTCCATTGAAGAGAGTTGAGGCTGCTCATTCTAAAAAAGTGATCATTCAGGGTGAATGAATTTACTCAAGAGAAATTCAATGGAGGGGAGTCTGAAGTGTGTTTGAGGGGATAACTGTTGAGATTGATCTAGTTGCAGCTTCTAAGCTGAAGATCATACTGCTGAGAGAAGATTTTTTATTACTGAGGTAATTGGACCAGTCAGGCGACAGAGGTCTTACAGTTGCATTCTCCACCCAGTTCTCATCCAAGAAGACCAGGAACAAGCCCAGGGGTACTGAGGAAGCATTGTTTGAGCGCTCTCCAGGAGTTTGGTTGGGAGGAACAACCTCCTTAAGCTGTTGTCGTCTTGTCCTCAACAAGTTCTATTTTCTTTATTTGTCTTCAGTTAAATCATTCTTAGTTTATCTACTACAGGAATGATAGTGTTTAGGGTTTATGAATGAAAGGTAACTGTGTAATGTTAGGTTCAGTAAATTTATAGATTATAGTAGAAATGGAAATGATTATGTAAATAGTGAAATAGATAGAATTAAAATTTCTAAGCTGTGTTTTTCCACACCTGAACTCAAGTCGTACTCTAGCACACTTGGATTTCTTAGGTAAATGAAATGATTCTTTTATTGGAATGTAAACAGTAGATATGATTATTTTATTTGAATGTAAATAGTACATATATTTTACTTCAATGTTTATGAATTTCACTAAATAGCAGTGCTATGTATTGTCTGCACTTATTTATTTCAGCCAACTAAATAGAAACATAGGTTTAAAAGCAATTAGTAAATATTATTATTATTTCCAAATATTATAGTTAACAGAAGTAAAGTAAGCAACTAATATTTAAGAAAACATGTAAAAAGGAAATAATAAAACAGTTTATAAATATTAACTTTACAGACCAGAGTGTGTCTTACCAAGGGTCCAAGGATTCTTTTATAATCCTTTTATTTTACAAAAATTACTGAGAGTCAACATTACCCTAGTTCCAATATGTTGTACTAAACCCTAAGTATTTATTAACTAAGATTTAGAAGCAAAACTGTTTAGGATTTCTTATTTACTTACACTTTTAGCATCATGCTTATAACTATAAGTCATATAATATTTCCTTATCCTATTTTGAAAACAGAGTTATTAATGCTGTAAATATAAACAAGGATTTATTTTAAACTATAGGGTTAAACAACATGTTCAAAGCAAAGTCCTAGAATTTAAATTATTATTTCACAAAATTATAATTATAGAGTATTAATAAATACAATACATATGTAAATCCTGAGCAAAATAAACCAGTAATTATTAACCATTTGCAATATAAATCCTTAATCAAAGGTAGGCTTATAGCATGTAGAATCGAAGGGTTGAAACCCAAGCCTTCTAAATAAACCAAATATGCATAAGTCTTTTATATTAACTAAAATACATTACTGACAGGATAAGTAAAACCCAGTTCACAGTCTTCATTTTCTTGAAGTTCAAATGCAAAAGAAAAATTGAAGCAAACGAGACAGAGGTCACTTAACATCTCTGAGCACAGAGGAGGATCTTTATAATCTTAAACAACAGCATTACATCATTAAGTCGTAAGGCTGAAACTACTTAACCAAAACCACTTATACATCACGGCTTCAAGAGCCTATGTTACCTAGCGAAGTATCGCAAGGGTTTTCAATTAGAACATGGGTAATAATCAACACACTAAATATCTTAACCAACAGAGAGTTCGAAGCCATGTTTCCAACCACAGGAAACTTCAACCAACAACCCAAACCGCAAGCAGGGAGAACCCACGACGAGATCGGGGCTTACCAGTTGGAAGCCCACAAAGTTATCAAATACACGAGCTTACATTCCACACAAAGCCTGGAGCTGTCAGTGGGAGCTTGCAAGACTATAAATCCAAAATTTAATCAAACTCTATTCATAATTTTTTAAAAACCCTAACGTAGTAAATCTTTGACAAAAAGGATTTTGAGCAGAGTAAAAGTGTATACCTATCAATGAGATAGGAGCTGAGAATAAAACAGTCACCCAGCTCGAGTGAACTAAACCAAGAAGCAAGAAAACTCTTAAACCAACTCTGCGACAAAAACAGCAAGGAGATAGTCTCAAGCTTCACGATGCCAAGGCAAGGAACGAAGAGATACAAGGGTAAAACCATTTACAGGCTTTAAGCCACTTGAAGAAGCATTAACCACTCACACAGTGATTTCTTCACTCACAAGAGAAACCGAAACACAAAGTACAATACCATATTACACTTTACACAGTAATGCGGGTTACAGTGCCAAAGGATAAGGCAGTGGCAAGCCTTTCATGGCCGCAAGCACGCACAGGGCAGCCTGCAGGAGGAAAAACCCTTGGACCAAAGTGCAAAGGAGTAGGGTTGAAAACATTTTAAGTCAACCAATGCATGGAGGAGGCTTGTCCATGTGCCCTTCCAATTATTTAACCAAGTGTGGGTCAAGTTCTAATGTATGTGTTGCATTTTAGATTTTAAACTTTTCATTACCAATAATGAAATTCATTCCATCGATCATTTAGCTATTTCATATGATTTCATATAATGTCAATCATGCTATTGTTTAAACCATGCTTTGGAACTGGTATTTTATAAGGAACAAAACTTATAATATATAATGCCATTAGTTTCGACTACACCATAGTAGTTACTAGGTAGTAAAACTACCTTAGGTTACAAGTTAGTATTTTTGTTATAACCTAATATTGTTAAATTATAAATCAATATAGTATTGTAAAATTGCAATAACACTTGTATCATGGTTATAACCTAGAGATTAAGATTACAGCTTGTCTACTAGCTGTGCAAGAAGATAATCATAATTGCAACAAATCAAACAAATTTGGTATTGTTTAATGGCTGGTAAAGGAAAAATAGAGTATTGATATAATATTATTATGATTTATTTTATAAACCAGAAAATCCTTTAACTTCTCCACATAAAAACTATATAGATTCTTCAAGGAGACTGAAGACAACCCTTATTGCAAGAGTTTCTCATAAAAAAACTAATAACTCATTGTAAACTTTACCAACAAAAAACAGAAGGTTATGTTCATACTTTAAGAGAAGTACACTTGAGTTATAAACATAAAATAGCAGTAAGATCACGAAACAGTTGGAGTAATGATACACCAAGATCATGAGCTCTATGCTCACTGTGGAAATCTATAATTGAATAGGTACTATAATTTATAAAAGATAATCATCTTACGACAGAAAGAAACCTTGGAAGAACTCATTCTTGTAAATAGCATTAATTATGTTAAGGATAAAAGTCATTATGGCTTAAATATAAATATTGTCATAGATCCAAAACAACGAAAGGAATTTACCTTACCTCATCGGAGACTTGCATCTTAATAATCAACTTATATACTAGCATCATTAACATGCTAAAGAAGTACTTCTCGACATAATTTAAAATAAACTCCTATTTGATCATACGCTTACCTGCTGAACCTGTAAGAACCAGCAGTCCATTTGAGTTAACAGAATGCTAAGTAAGCCTCGATTTCAAACAAGGTTTCTCACCTACTTGACAAAAGTGAATCATTAGTATAGCTAGCAGAAACTAAATGCAAGTCCACTTTCTATAACTTATAAAAATTAAAGTTGTATTAGTTTTTCTGTATTTGAAACTAATCCTTAAAATTTGTTAAACTGTTTCATATTCCACTAACCGCTAGCAATTACTAAACTGTGATATAAGACATTTTATGTCACTTTAAAAAATTTAAATTTTTACGAAATTTTGGGTCATTACATTTTAATTCCAAGAGAGGATCTCAATTCTAGAATTGGCCCAATTATAGTCGTGTGAATTGTATTCATGGACTTGGAAGTAGTATAGTATATTGTGTTATATCTGATATCCCTTTATACAACAAAATACTAAATTTTTACATCTTAAATAACCACAATCCTGAATCATATCATAGACCTTTAATTGTAACTCTCAATTCTCTCTTGCAAAGAGATCGCATAGAAAAAAATGCTCATGGCCAAAAGCACTTAGCCTTTGAAAAAGATAAGAACAATATTTTCCTAAATTATTTATTTAATAATGTGTTCCATTTATCAAGTATAAACAATATAGATCACTTATATCATAATTTTACTAGAACCCTCTCATCTTCAATATAGAGGTTATATATCGAGGTTTTCGATAAAAAAAGGAAACAAAAGAACAACCCCTTGGTATGATAAAGATTGAAAAGATGCGAGAAGAGAGATTAAAGAAGCATCCGAGGAGTATATAAAAGAGAACAAGATAAATAAATACAAATCACTAACTAAAAGAAGAAAAAAAAGAACTATGTACATAAGAGGAAATAAGCTAGAGGAGCTTCGCAATCAACATAATCCGAGCCTTAAAATCCGAGCCTTAAAATAAGCTAGAGGAGCTTCGCAATCAACATATGCACTCAGGCCACTTTATGTACACATGCATACTTAAAAATTGGAATTAATACTTGAATTTAGGACATAAATATGAAATGAAGAAATGTTAAATGTTTATTCTTTACTGTAAAATTCACTGGATCAATTTTTAAATTTACATGATAGATTTAGTTTATATGTTGTTATTTGTTGTACATTAGTTATACAGTTTTCAATGCTTAGATATGTCATTATATCATGTGTTTATATTTCTAATGATATTTTATTTGTATTTATGATTGCAGTGGCTACTATGGATAACATTGTGGAGATACTGAGGTTTATTGCCCATTTGAGAGAGATTGGTTCTGCTTGGAGGGGTGGAGATGAGCTCCACCGCTCCTTGTTAGATTCTTTGTTGTCTATTGTTGATACGATCACAAGATCGAATGATGCTTTGTATAGCATCGCATCTTACAGGGAGAGGAAAATTCAACAATATGCTGATGGGTTAAGTTACAATGAGGTAAAAAAGCTCAAAATAACAAAACAACACATTTATTCATTGTTTAGACTTCCTGGGATAGATGAAATTCTGGAGATCAACATGCCACATATTTCTATTGAGTGGTGCACCTTTCCACCCATCAGAGACAATTTGATGGATAGGAGGTACATGGTTTTTGACATTCCCCCTCATAACAATAGGGAAGTACCAATGTACTTCCTCCAAAAATTGTATGCAGAGTTTGTGATGGGGAAACGTGTCAACTATTTTGACATGTTGGGCTTCCAGGGAGTTGGTAGGGGGATGCCCCAACACTAAACCAATGCTAGGCATAGAGATTCCAATCCACATATACTTGCACCCCATGCCCAGCTACCAAGGGTAGACATCCCTCCTGCACATGACATTGTTGTCCAGACACAGGAGGCATTTTTTACTCTAACTGAGATGGTCTCTCGACACATGACCACTATTAACCAGAGAGCACCCTCTTCCTCTACTGGTGTACAACCACTAGCTTTTGGTGGTGGAGGGACATCTATTGGTGGGGATAGACCGATATCCCATGTGCCTCAGAGCGAGCCACACATCTGCACATCGTGTGGGGGACACTGTTATGGTCCTGGACCAAGACCTGGTACCACTACGATGACTGGTGGTCAGGTAAGGACATTGTTTTAAAACTCTGTTATTGCTCAATTTTTAATTTTTCCATACTATATGTAACATATTAAAAGGCCCGCACGGGTGTGGCTCATTGGTAGTTCCATTGTTATGAAGTCACTTGTTGTAAATTGGAGGTCACGAGATCAATCCCACCTAGGTTTACCTGTGTCCCATGTCTTGCAATGGGTGTGGGGAACCTAGGGTTATAGTGGTAGCGAGAATGGATCCTTGGACCACATGTCACGCGAGTACCAGCCCTGCCCCAGTTGCCAATTCCCCTAGTAAAAAAAAAACATATTAAAAGATTCGTAATATATGCAATATTTACTCTTGCAGGAGATTGATGCCTCTCATGGGGGTGGTACTGCATCCGGTGTGGTTGTACCTGAGGCCCAAACAACCACCATTGAGGTAATATTTAAACACTTGTAATTTTGTTATTATATATAATTTTGTTAATGCCTGTGTTAGTCTTGATTAATTTATTAAATTGTCTAATATTTACAATTTTTGAAGTTGCAGGAACCCCACTTAGAACGTGATGCTGGAGACGTTGATATCAACGACATAGTCCAAGGTGGAATTTACGATTAATTGAAGAATGTAAGTACATGGGTTATGACTGAATCTTGTTCGAATTATTTAAATTTATTACTATACACTCCTTTATAGATCGCTAATATTATAATTTTTTAACTTGCAGATGCTATAAGCATCTGAAGAGAGGAAAGAAATTGATGGAAGCGGTCACTCCCATGGGGGAGATATGTCCCAGGAAGGGGTAAGTATATTACAACATGTTAGTTTTTTGGTACATATTATTCCATCTATTCAAATCCATGTCTAACTATGGTAACATTTTATGACTGTAGACATCATCACAGATCCTTGCACCGCCTCTTTGGTTTGGATCTCCCCGTAGTCCAAACATAGATAAAGGGGTTGTTTACACTAGACAACCCTCTTCCTTGAGCAACGCGGGTGTGCATGAGGATCAACCTACTCATACCACGGTAATGTACACACTTCCAATGGCAGTTGTTGGTTAGCTATGAATTCACTTCACAAGTGGTTTTTCTTAATGTTATTTTCGCATGTTTACAGCATCAGGATGTAGAGTCATGCATGCCAGACCTTAGTGGGATTGTTGACACTGCGGTCAATGATGCATCTACAATAGGGATAAGTCACACTAAGGTACATCTACTTGAATATTTGTAATTGTACATTTCATTTGTATTGTTTATGGACATGCACGATGTCTAACTATTTAATCATTTGGTGAATGTAGCCACACCCTGGTCCATTAGTGCACGCAACTGAGGCCAACGTTCAACCTACGGCTCCTCTTACTATTGAAGAATCTTAGCGTAATCCCCCAGAAATGGTTTTTTCGGTGAGATCATGTTCATTTTTTACATAATTGATTAGTACTTTATCATTCATGTACAAGTTGATAATTCTTGAGATAATTGACATATTTTTTTTTATTCACAGAGAAGCATTGCAGAGAGGCTCTCTGCAAGGAGGAGGACATCAGAGGCACCTATACCCTCGACACCAAAGGCACCTATACCACCGACGGATGTAGTGAGTCTTTGTTTTATTTACGATTGAGTCATATTTTAAATTTTCAAACTTTGTTATTGATGGATAGTACTAGTTCAGTTACCTAAACAAGAAATATTGTCATTGATTTACAGTCGCCAGAGATGCACAGTGGTCGTAGACAGAGCCGAAAAGAATCAGGGTCCGGGAAAAACAAGTGAAAGTTAGATTTTTGATGTGTTAGTCCATGACAAATATGTATTTTTATGTACAATCCGGATTTAGAGTATAGGGGCGCAGTCCAGGACAGATGTACTTTTGTTTGCACATGTACATCAAATATGTTTTTGATACATGTACATTGACAAGCCATAGATAGGCCTTCTATTTTTGTATTATAACTTTCATGATATAAAAAATATTTCATATCAAGGCTCTTGAGATGTTCATGGTTCAGTCTTTTAAGTGTGATTATACACGTGTGGCCAAGAATGTTTCTATGTGTAATGTTCCCAATTTTTTATAGATTTTATGATTGCATGGAGATATCAGTTATAAATTTGAGAACAATGCACAATTGAAATATTACGTAATGACAAAAATGTACATTTTAATTGTTTTTTACCACGATCCAATTGCATATACAATGTTATATTAACAATGTCAAATTGTATTCACAAAGATGGAACATACCTAATACACATAAGCACCTAGCACAGCTAAGCAACTGATCCAACTTGGTGGAATACAAAAGCACCTTACCCACATAACAACCTAACAAACTTTTAAAGGATGCACGAAGTTGACACACCTAAGTGATGCACCTATGTGGTCTACATAAATAAAATTAGTGTTTGGCATGATGTCTTTCATCTAACGAATACATGGGATACACATCAAACCTAAAAGTATCCGAGTATTATAAGGTTGATTCAAAATAATTGTTATGAATATATCCTGCACATTATGTATGTCCTGCACATTATTTTATCATTTTGTTAATGTAGATGGCATTTGATGAATGGCCTCGAGTAACAACTTTGAAAGAGATGAAAGTTATGTGTGATTTTATTATAGTTTAAATTGATTAGAGAAGTACTATTCTGAATCTTGTTTTATAAATTCATGTTTATGGAGTATTATTCGAAGCATTCATAGTGTGAAGATATATATATTTTGTAATAATGGCATAATAGGTTGGCCACTTGTTTCTAAACATAAACATGTTCCATTACATGGTTACTAACGTAATGGAATTGTCTCCTCTTCCATTTCATCGTACAAATGCTCACATCTCTTGGATGAGGGGAAGATCTACAATCACCTTCAAGCTGACCTTTATGTGCAAAAGTTTCACCTTCACTTACTGAGCAAAACCCTAGTTTCCAAAATTGACAAACCAAAATGATCCCTTGTCCATGGACCCAGAGTAGAGGGCCACTCTAGCACTATCCCGATGTATTGAATCCAATGGAGCCGACGGTTCATTGATCCGAGCAACGGTCATCAATCTATGGAACGTTGAATCCCACCTCCTACAAGCTTTTAGGGACACTGGTTGAATCCCTAACTGGGGCATAGAATGGAAACCATGCATCAAAAAGGGATTTTGGTGGGTCGTGCAAGAGTGTTTAGGTAGGTTCCATGTGGGAACACTAGCCACATGTTCACGACCAAGGAATTTGCAAAGCCGACCCCTATGTGCAGAAATTGGACATTCACTTACTGAGCAAAACCCGAGTTTCCAAAATTGACCGAAAAATGATCCCTTGTCCATGGACTGAGAATAGAGGGCCACCCTAGCACTATCTTGATGTCCTAAATCCAACGAAGCTGACGGTTTTTTTATTCGAGCAACGTTCATGATTCTATGGCACGTTGAATCCCACCTCCTACAAGCTTTCAGGGACACCTGTTGAATCCCTACCCGGGGCATAGAATGGAAACCATGCATAAAAAATGGCTTTCGATGGGTCGTGCAAGAATTTTTAGGCATGTGTTATGTGCGAATGCTAGCCACACCTTCACGGTCGAGCAATATGCGAATTTGACCCCTATGTGCAAAAATTTCACATTCACTTACTGAGCAAAAACCTAGTTTCCAAAATTGACCAAAAAATGGTATCTTATCCATGGAACCAGATTAGAGAGACACCCTAGCACTATCCCGACGTCTTGAATCCAACGGAGCCAACAGTTCTTCGATCTGAGCAACAGTCATGATTCTATGGCATGTTGAATCCCACCTCCTACAGGCTTTCAAGGACACTTACTAAATCCCTACCCGAGGCATAGAATGGAAACCGTGCATTAAAAAGGGCTTCCAGTGGGTCGTGCAATCTTGTTTAGGAATGTATTATGTGGGAATTCTATCCACGCCTTCACAGTCGAGCAATATGCGAATTTGACCCCCATGTGCAAAAATTTCATTTTCACTTACTGAGCAAAACCCTAGTTTCCAAAATTGACCAAAATAATGGTGTCTTACCCATGGAACTAGATTAAAGGGCCTCCCTAGCACTATCCCGATGTCCTGAATCCAACGAAGCCGACAGTTCTTTAATCCGAGCAATGTTCATGATTCTATGGAACGTTGAATCCCACCTCCTAGAGGCTTTCAGGGACACTTGTTGAATCCCTACTCGGGGCATATAATGGAAACCGTGCATGAAAAAGGGCTTCCGGTTGGTCGTGCAAGCGTGTTTAGGCATGTTTTATGTGGGAATGCTAGCCACACCTTCATGGTCAAGCAATATGCAAATTTCACCCCCATGTGAAAAAAATTCACATTCACTTACTGAGCAAAACCCTAGTTCCCAAAATTGACCAAAAAAATGGTCTCTTATCCATGGAACCAGACTAGAGGGCCTCCCTAGCACTATCCCGATGTCCTGAATCCAATGGAGCCGATGATTCATTGAGCCAAGAAACGCTCATGATTCTATGGCACGTTGAATCCCACCTCCTACAGGCTTTCAAGGACACCTGTTGAATCCCTACTTGGGGCATAGAATGGAAACTGTGCATCAAAAAGGGCTTCCAATGGGTCATGCAAGCTTGTTTAGGAATGTGTTATGTGGGAACGCTAGCCACACCTTCATGGTCGAGAAATATGCGACTTTGAACCCCATGTGCAAATATTTGACATTCACTTACTGAGCAAAACCCTAGTTTCCAAAATTGACCAAAAAAATGGTCTCTTCTCCATGGAACCAGATTAGAGGGAATCTGTAGCACTATCCTGATGTCCTGAATCCAACGGAGCCGATGATTTGTCGATTTGAGAAACGGTCATGATTCTGTGGCATGTTGAATCCCACGTCTTATAGGCTTTCAGGGACACCTGTTGAGTCCCTACTCGGGGCATAGAATGGAAACCGTGCATCAAAAAGGACTGGTTGTATGAGATCTGAAATGTGGTCATAGTCATGTGAAATACTCGATTGGCCTTCCTCCAACTGGAATAATTTTGAAGTTATTTGTCATCCTATGGGGAGTGATACATGATCCCAGCTTTCAACCCAATCTATGGATTCACAGTTGTCCCATTCACCACTGCTACATGGATAACAAAAACAAGAGAGTTTTCTTGTCCACATTTCAACTATAGCATTGTCTAATGTCCTAACTGAATGGAATGCATGAGTTCCTTAGATGGTCTTGCACTCATATAGATGTGATCCATCTACATTGACCACCTCCCAAAAATATCTATGTACATGTTCTTTTTGAGATGATTGGTCTTCTTGCCTTCTAGCTCCCTGCCCCATCGCTGAAGAACACCATGCAACAATCGTCTTTGCATCTCGGATGAGCGAAATAGTTGTGACTTTCATCTCTTGCCTACGTAATGTAGTCTTGATGCATGCACTTGCTCCATCATGTTCCCCTTTTTCGTGTCCGGCCTCAAAATAGTTCCAAATATGTGGCACCTTGTGCCTCTTGTGGAGAATACACAGCCATTGGAAGACACAAGAATTTTTGAATTTCCCCGCACAACCATCAGACCAAATCCAATGTTGTTCCATCTGTATATTGTTATCCTCCAAGTGTTTGTAGAACAATTGAAAGCTATGTTGTACAAAATCCAAGTCATGACACATGTCATCACTTATGTAAAAGTGATACTCCTTCAATATAACCCTATTCTCTTCAGTACTATATTCCCCATGTCTATAGGTGATATGGACCATTATGCTGACCTAATCTGAGTGATAATATTGACTATGAATTTTGTTTTGTGGTTGAAGAATGTAGTTTTCAGCAAAATCGACCACTGATAGTATAGTTCCAATACGAAATGTATCCCTGCACGCTCTAAACTACTCATCTTGCCAACGAGCCACATGTACATGCTTTACATACTGTTGTGTCTTTTCAAAGAATTCCTCCACGAAGTTGCATACCAGTACCTGGTAGATCAATAATAAATATGTACAGATCAATAGGTTGTTACATATATGAAGTAGCAATAGATATCAATAGGAATAAATACTATTCAGGAACTCATTGCTAACCTGAGAGGTGACCAATTGTATTTTTTCCTTTCATTCCCTCCACCGATATCATACATGACATATTTGAATGACTGCAAGTTCACTTCATGTCTCCCAAGTTCATGCTCATTGGTGACATGTATGCATTTGTCCAAAAATGCCATTCCACCTACGCATGTCCCATCTATGCAAAGCCTTTGATAAAATGTGCAACCTTCTATCCTTCTACACAAGATACTATGGATAAACTCTCTAGATGATGTCGGTGGCAATGTAGTTGAGAATTCCTGCACAAGAGTGTTATGCAAAATACACAATATGTGTCTATATGTATCATAATAATAAGCGTACTCAATGTGATATCGACACCAACATGTGTTACGAGTTGTGTTTATTTTAACATACCATGGTTTGCATTTCTCGAAGGACCTTTGGCCCAAGTTAAGTTCATCATGTTCATGCCTAAACCTCTCATATAATTTTGTTTGTGTCATGTCAAGAAAATGTTTAATGTGGGGCTCCCGATCCCTTGAACCCTTTCTCAATTTTAGTACATCTTTTTGGTTGGATGAAGGTCTACTATTGTCACGCCAAAACTCTTGCACCAGTCCCTTTACCGCATCAATGAGCTTCATATCGGAGCGTGGCAACCTGCCAACGAAGGACCAGACATCTGTTTCACCAGAGTCAAGTTGTTCTCTTCTAGAACAATACCTACAAAGTGCTTTGATATCCAATCCTACAAGTTTGGATGTAGGCTTAAGAAGGTGAAGGGCCCTGGTGCTTTTGTTCACGATTGATTGTGACAACACACGACGAGCTGCATTGCGATCCTTTGAACGAGATTTCTTTCCAATATTACTAAATGCATCTACCAAACTTCTGACAATAGAAGAACTTGGTTCAGAACTATTTATCATCTTTATCCTTAAGTTTTTCCTAACAACAGTCATAGACCTAAATTTTAACAATGATATAAATAATCTACATTTATCTCCATCACATTTAGAATCAAAATAGTTGACAAGTATCTATTGTGTTTGATATGCAATAATGCGTTTAGATAGCGTACCTTCAAGCGAACCAATGAGACTTTCATCGATTTCTATACATTTTGGAGTTCTTCGGCATGAAGTTGCTAATGGAGGTAGGGAGGTTGGAATTGCACCTTGTACCATAGCACCCGGTCGGTCTCGCATTTGAACATGAGCTTCATGTCCTTCTGTGTCTTCCTGATGGTCGGACGGTGGCAATTGGAAATTCTCTTGAGTGGTCTAAACAACATTGTCTTCTTTGAGCATACCTTCGGCATTCAATGTCTCTCGAACTTCGTCACTTGTATACCCACATTCAATTAAATCTGCAAAGGTTTCAGGTGGCCTTGATGTGCACCTACGTTTTACTCCTTGATTAGTGCCATGCAGTGCTCGTTCTTCTACCGATATGGTGACCGAAGACCCCTCGAGCGAATGCTTTTGTCTTTCTTGATGTGGATTGGTAGGAAGAACTGTGGCATCCTCAACAACTGGAATTGGTTGAGTGGCCATAGAGCGTCTTCGATTGGTCATGTCATTTCTTTTCTTCTCTCTAAATTCTTCAAGAATTTCATTGGGTATCCGCTTCCTTGCTAATTTTCTTGCTCGGTTGCATGAGTTTCCCATGACCACAATGATCAATGATATATATGGTTTCCTTTGCTAGCTCCTCAATGGGAAACTACCAGGGCTTGGTTTCTTTCTTGTTCAATTGTGTCTAGATACTCAAGATAGGGTGAATATTGGGAAGAATGTTTCCTTTGCTAGCTCCTCAATTCCAAGAAAAATAATGGTAGAGATGCTCTATGGTGCTCCTCAATGGGAAATTCCCCAAGCTTGGTAAATATCTTGAGAAATTGTGTCTACATACTCTTGAGCTAGGGGGGAGATTGGGAAGAATACACTACCTTTGCTAGCTCCTCAATTGCAAGAAAAACAATGGTAGAAATGTTGTATGGTTCTCCTCAATGGGAAATTCTCCAAACTTGGTTTCTTTCTTGCTCAATTGTGTCTACATACTCCACCACAGTGACCAAGTTAATGTTTCCTTTGCTAACTCCTCAATTGCAAGAAAAACAATGGTGGAGATGCTCTATGTGGCTCCTTGCTCAATTAATGGATTCTTTCTTGCTCAATTCATTCTTTATTTCTTGCTCCTCAATGTATACCATGCTCCAAGAAAAACTTAGAAACTCGTGGTGGAGATGCTTGATTCACAAAACAAGATTGTGTGAAAATCTGGTGAAGAAGATAATGTTCACGCACTGTCTGTAACCTGAATTTGCGTGTGGACTGTCAAACCTACGAAAATGTGTTTAGAGTGTTTCTTGGACAACGACTACTACTATTTATACAAAGGATAAACGCGCACGCGTTATTGTTAACAAAAACAGGGGTGCGTTTTGGATACATAAAACGCGTGCGCGTTTTACTCTAATAGAATTTTTGAGCATTTAAGAAGGTAGTTGCACGGCTAAGGGATCATTCAAGGTTTAGGGGGAATTGACAAGCACTCCCGTAGTCTTTGCGCCTTAACATCCCCACTTTCTTCAACCTAACTATATTGTTTTACAACTCTAGGGGTGTGTAATAAGGGGATTCATGGGGATATGTGTGTGAGAGAGAGATAGGTTAGGGGGTGTTATTGGTAATGGTAGACATACGAATGTGTGTGTGTGTGTCAGAGAGATAGGTTAAGGGGTGCTAGTGGTAAGGTCTGACATAGGGATTTGTGTGTGTGTGCCAGAGAGATAGGGTAGGGGGTGCTAGTGGTAAGGTCTGACATAGGGATTTGTGTGTGTGTATGATGATGATGATGATGATGATGATGACGATGATGTTGATGATGATGTTGATGATGATGATCATGTTATGATGATGATCAGTTATGATGATGTTTATGATGAGGAGGAGGATGATGAAGATGAAGATGAGGATGTTTATGATGATGATGATGATGATGAGGATGACAATGATGATGATGATGTTGATGATGTTGATGATGATGATGGTGATGGTGACGACAATGATGATGTTGATGATGATGATGATGTTGATGATGTTGATGTTGATGATGATGATCATGTTGATGATGATGATGATGATGATGATGATGAAGATGTTTATGATGATGAGGAGGAGGAGGATAAGGATGATGACGATGGTGATGATGATGCTGATGATGTTGATGTTAATGATCATGATCATGTTGATGATGATGGTGACGATGGTGATGATGATGGCGATGATGATGATGATGATGATGATGATGATGTTGATGTTGATGATCATGATCATGTTGATGATGATGATGATGATGCTGATGATGATGAAGATGTTTATGATGATTATGATGAGGATGAGGATGATGATGATGGTGATGATGATGGAGATGATGATGACGATGATGATGACGATGATGTTGATGTTGATGACGATGATGATGATGACGATGACAATGATAGTCACACTGATGTTCATGATGTTAATGGTGATGATGATCATGTTGATGATGATGATGATGAAGGTGATGATGATGATGAGGATGATGATGATGATGATGATGTTGATGATGATTATGATGATGATGATGATGATGGAGGATGATGATGGTGATGATGATGATGATGATGATGATGACGATAATTATGATGATGATGATGACGATGATGGTGATGATGATGTTGATGATGTTGATGTTGATGATGATAATCATGATGATGAAGATGATGATGATGATGAAGATGAAGATGATGATGATTATGATGATGATGAAGATGATGAAGATGATCATGATGATCATGGCGATGTTGATGATGATGATTGATGATCAATGATCTTGGTGATGATGATGGTGATGATGGTGATGATGATGATGTTTATGATGATGATGATGATGGTGAGGATGAGGATGGTGACGATGGTGATGATGATGGCGATGATGATGATGCTGATAATGACGATGATGTTGATGATGATGATGATGACGATGGTGATGATGATGTTCATGATGTTGATGGTGATGATGATGATGATCATGTTGATGATGATGATGATGATGAAGGTGATGATAATGATGAGGATGATGATGATGATGATGATTTTGATGATGATGATGATGATGATGATGATGATGTTTACAATGATGATGACGATGGAGGATGATGATGGTGATGATGATGGTGATGGTGATGATGATGATGACGACGATGGTGATGATGATGGTAATGATGATGGTGATGATGATGACGATGATGATGACGACAACGATGATGATGATGTTGATAATGATGATGATGATGATGTCAATGATGTTGATGTAGGGGGGAGAGAGGTAGGAGCGGGAGGCGAGTTAGAGATAGGGAGAGGAGGATTGGGGATTAGTAATAATTGGGGGGAAGAGGGGGAATGTCAGTCATACGGGGTGACCCGTGGATGTGTGATGTGGGTGTCTATGTGTGAGAGAGAGAGGGTTGGGGGATAGATAGGGGGTGGGGGCTAAGTGTAGTTGGATGAGTTTGGGAGCAAGAAAGAGTGGAGAGAGAGGTTTTAGGTGTTAGGAGTGAGAGGTTTTAGGTGTTAGGAGTGAGAGAGAGGTGCTAGAAGGATGCGTGTGTGTGTGTGAGAGGAAGAGAGAGAGGGGGGGGGAGGGAGGTTTAGGGCTGTGGGGTGTTAGGAAGAGAGAGGATGGGGGGGTTAGTATGAGTTAGGGGGGAAGAGGGGAGTTAGGGGGGGACATAAAATAATAAAAGTATTGGTATAATTGACAAAAAAAAGCACTCATTGTAGTATTTAAAAACGCACTCCCGTATTTCTTAACTAAAACGCGCCCCCATTTTTATTAGCTAAAACGCACTCACGTTTTGCTTATATAAAACGCGCTTCTATTTTTCTTTACTAAATCGCGCTCGCGTTTTGTTTAAATTCAAAAATCTATTCCCTCCAAATGATAAGGCCGAGCCTCCATCCATGCTTTCATGGAATTCTTATGCCTATGTGTATGCTTCATAATTTGCTTCGGATTCAACATGCCTATGCCTTGGAGTATGATAAACCATGGCTAATTCAACATTATATCCAAATTTTCAATATGCTCATGTTTAGCGGTTCGTCTGATTATGCTGCACACCTCCATTTTTTATCAGATTTTAGAAACAGATATGGTATTTTTTGTAGATTCTAAATATGTAAATTTTAACAAGAATACCTTATTTTTTCTATTTTTTTCTTATTTATCTTCTGTCATCACTCCTCAACTCAAAAAACACACTATTAGTGTTTCGTCCATATCTCTTTCATTTCTAAACCATTTAAAAACAAATTGTATAGTGCACTAAATAACACCAACCTCTACATGCTATAAAAAACTCATTTCCAAATAATTGCATTAAGACATTCAAACGCTGCACCCACAATTGACGTACCGTTTTCGAGGTTTGATCTCTTAGATAATTAAAAAAAAAATTAATTTTTTTTTTTGTTAGAAAAATAGTCATGCACTATTTCTATATGTTCTCTATATGTATACCGGTTTTCATAATTTTATTCCATCATTTAGACACTCAGATGCTGCACCCACAAAAACATATACCTTATAATTTGTCCCCAAAATAAAAAGTGCTCGTTAAAAAAATCTAACTTTAGATAGTTAACAGCATTTTCAATAGAAAAAAATTATATATTTGGAAAGGTCATTCAATTTCCTACATTTCTTGTTTTTAACTCATCGCAAGATTCATTGTGTAAGTGTCTCAAAATATCCATGCAAGTTGATGTATGTCTATTTTTTCAGTTTTGTATTGCATCTAACGCGCCAAAAGAAACCCTCAACTTCTTGCACACACCATGGAGTGTTGATGTATTTGTAACTTCGGGAGATATTCTAATTTATATTATCATTGTATGTTGTTGTACCCCCATTGGGGATGTGTATTACCCCTTTACAGGATGTCTAAATTGTGTCTAGACCTTGAGGTACAACCTTTGTTGCAAGTAGGGGCAATAGTCCCCAGTGTAACATCATGTAATATGTAATTGTGGTCTCTCTAGAAGAAGTGGGCCCCATATGAGACATGTAGGCTCAAGTCTTATATTTGGTCAGTGACTTGAAAGGGTATAAATAGGGAGGCACTCTCCCTCATTTATACACACCTCATACACTCTCTAAGGCGTTTGAGAGAGAGAGACAGTCATAAGAGGAGAGAAAGATAGTTGTTGAATATTTATTATTACTGCTCTTGATCATCTTACTATTCTGAAAAAATTTGAGAGGTTTTCTCCTTTATGGTTTCCCCGATGAAAACCTTTGTGTCCTGTGTATCTTTTATATCTTATGCATTTTGTTGTACTTGTTATTCTTTCAGATAAATATCCTAGATAATCTAATCAAATCTTAAGAAAATATAACAAGAAATCTGATAGTGAATTCATTTTCACTATGTAGCAGAAGAAGCCTACACTATCTTTTCCATAGTAACTACAATTGAGTGATGGCATCATCCTAGCTAGTGTATCGAGGACAACCATGAAGAGCCATGAAAGCTTGCACGAGGGAGAGGATGCAGTCATAGCCCTGAAAACATTTCCTTTCAGTGAGGTGATACTGAGCTCGTAACTAAGCTCTGATGCCAGGGTGAGGGTTATGACTTCTCTCATGCAGGTACAAGACACATACAACTCCACATGGTTTATCCCTATGTGTTTCATGATTAATACACCACATCAATCTGCATGGGTCTCGAAGAATTGCACCTATCGTGGATAATTTTTCATAAACTTTTAAACTAATAATTTTTTAATATTAAAAAAAATATTAAAAACATTAGTTATATATATATAATTGCTAAAATCTAAAGAGGTATACATACCCTATGGACTAAGGATTTGAACATGTGACCTATATTATTGAGGTTAAATCAAAGTAATTTTTATAAGTTATCTAAACTCATTTCCACAACTACATATTCTTTATTATATTATTCTTATATTTATAAGATGATAAAAATGAAAGGATCAAGATTAATTAAAAATAATAAAATTATATTTTATATTATCAAAGACAAGTATGTTAAAATGAAGTGGTGGTGATCTTCAATTAACTATAGTCAATTTCTAGTTTTACTATAGTAAATGATGGTGATAATGATTAACATAATTTACTTAAACCAATTTTGGTCTATAGATTTTTTAATTTATTAAAAGTAGTTTTAATTGAGTAGAATTTCTAGTTTCACTATTTAAATGATGATGATAATGATCAACATAATTTACTAAAACCAATTTTGGTCTATAGAATTTTTAGGGAAAAGAAAGAGGTTATTTAAGTGGTTGTAAAATTGTATTCTTATGTTTAAAACGACTTAAAAATAAAGTTTCCTATATCTTATAATTTGCCATATAGATTTGCCATATTAGACAATTTTAATTTAACTAGATTTAAATAATCACTATTAATTTTAATTTTAATAATATATATTTTTTATTAATCATGGGAATATTGAACTTGGAGTCCAAATAGAAAGAGTATTGATATTAAGATTTGTCTTTCCTAGTTATAATTCTCTACATTATATATCCCAACCATGCACTATATACTTCATGAAATTAGTTACATGAGTAAATCATTGTCAGTTATGCCCGTTATGAGTAAATCATTACAATTGCCATGGTTATGCGCGTTATAAGTAAACCATTCCAATTACCTGTTTGCATTTATAAAAGTTAAATTATTTATTACTAAATAAAAAAACATTATAATTACATAGTAAGGAATATAACAAGAATAACCATTTTTTTTTGTTTTGAAGTAGTTGATTTGGTCGAATGTACTGCATCATATGTGGGATTGGGATGTAGGCCATGGGAAGGAAAATGAAGTCAACCATGTTAGTGGAGAAAGATAGAATCAAATTTAAAGGGAGTGGTTGAAGAATAATTAAACCTCTCGACTCCAAGGAAGGTAAGCCATGGGTGAACCTTTGGGACGAAGAACAATAAAAAGAAGAAGGTAGGTCTGGCTGTGCTTACTTGGCAATCCTTATACACTGGACAGACTTTCTCTCGGAGGGGAGCGTGTCCAATGCACACCGTCCGATTCCCGAGGGAAAGTCTATCTAGTATATAAGGCCCTCCGTGCTTACCTTACCTATGGCAGTTAGGGCAATCCTTATATACTGGACAGACTTTCCCTCCGGAGGGGAGCCATTGCACACCGTCGGATTTCTCATCCAACGGTGTCCATTGGACAGGCTCCCCTCCGGAGGAAAAGTTTGTCCAGTATATAAGGCGCTCTTAAAGGGACTGCGTAGAGCAGGTACGATGGGCGAGTAAATGATTATCCTTTTTTCCATTATTTGAACTGATTTATTTTTATTTTTAAAATCCCCTTTAATTCCTTATCACCGGGTTGGGGAATTGCGGTGGATAAAAAAGACAGCCACATAAAATGTCGAATGTTTAAAAATATGGAAAGAATAATATAAATATATGTATTTAAAAATCTATATGTGTTCAAGAACATAGAAATCAAAAAGTGACGTCTATAAAATTCCAAGAATACATATAAAGTTTATATGTAACATAGTGGAAGTTGGGTCCCATATCTCCGTTGATTTAGAAGAACCCATGACTATGACCAGATAATAATAATGAAGATATCAACCTCACAACATCATAATCTCCTCACTAAGAATAACAATACTCCTTTCACACCTGAATGCACAGAGACAGAACATCATAATCTCCTCAATGATATCAACAATACTCCTTTCACACATGAATGCACAGAGACAGACAGAAAATGAAAGACAACCTGCAGTTTTACTGCATGGATTACAAACAACATTTCACACAGATGGCAGCTTACATATCCAAATTATTTCAAGTTATTTGACTGCACACACAAAGATTACGAATGGGATTTCTGCGCATTAGTTTGCGGGGTTCTATATTGATCCGGATCTGCTGGAGCGCTGGCTCTTAAGGAAGGAGCCACTCTTGGTAAGCTCTCGCACAGGTTTATCAGTCAGCCGAATCATGTTGTAAGATATTGCACCCATTATGGCACCGACTACAGGCGCAACCATGTATATCCAAATGCTTCTGTAATTGTTGCCAGCCACAGCAGAACCGATGGTTCTTGCTGGATTCATAGAAGCTCCCGAGATTGGGCTGTCAGAAAGGGAAATAAAACTTGTTAATATGTGCTTCATTTGGGAAAAATTAGTTCCACAAAAATCAAAACGAATAGAATCAATACCCGGATATGGCTACATTCATTCCAATGGTCGCTCCAACTGCCAATCCCGCTAATTCACCAATCTGTGTAGTCAAATATTCAACAGTCAACTTTTCATTCTACCCATTCTAACTGTTATCTAGTATCAGTAAAATGAGGAGCAAAATTCCATAGAGATCTACCGCTCTTGTATCCGTGGCAACTGCAGAAATCACAAACATCAACAAAAACGTAGTAAAAATTTCCAAGACGAAGGACTGCATGTCTGAGCCTGACGGTAGAGTTGCTCCAATGTATGCCACATCTCCAAACATCAAACGAAGCACAAATCCAGCACAGATTGCTGCAAAAACTTGAGCTCCTATGTAGGCTGGAACCTGTGATTTCAAACCAATAAACCCCAGCCGATGTCAGTCCTCATAAACTATATTTCTTACTTTTTATAAACTATCTTCGAGCATCCAATCCTAATTCTAATTCACTCAGCTTGCTGGTCTTTTAATCTGGGAGAGATATTGCATACATACATGAGTCCAAGGAAATCTCCGAACAGCTGCAAAGGCCAGGGTTACTGCAGGATTCAAATGAGCTCCAGAAATATGACCAATAGCGTAAATTATGATCATCGCTGCAAGTCCCCATACAATGGAAACACCAAGATGAGTTATGGAACCATTGGTTTTCTTATCGATAACAACTGATCCACATCCTATAAATATCAGGAAAAAAGTCCCAATAATTTCTGCTACCACCTGCACAACATATAGCCATGTCAAACCATCTTCAGTGATTATTGAGTTAAAAAAACATACCAGAAAATGCAGTTTCTCTTTTTAGGTCATTCTGCTTTAAAAAACAATATTTTTGAGAATATAAACATCAGGCACTTGAACTACAATCGTACCTTCTGAGTAAACTTAACAGATGGTAAGAATGATCCACAGGTTCGGTCAGTATAAACATGGCTTTCTATTCGGCCCTCTTCAATATTTAAACCAGCATTAACATTTTCCTGATCAGGCATATTATCTAAAGCCATAATGAAGCCTTGAAGATTGAACAATCCCAGATTCTGAAACTAGTATATTGCTCTCTGGAAAAGAAGAGCAATACTTGTAAATGCCTGAGCTGCCCTACGTTCTTCTCCAATTTATACTCACAAAACCTAACAGTATGATTTTAATATACTTTCACAGCATCATAAACTAATTGATTCTTTCCAGTTTGTTCAGATAAGACAGACTTTCTAAGCAGGCCACCAACAGAATTGGATTACACAGAAACGCAACTCTTAACTTTATCTTCACACAATTTGTAGTCCTTATCATCGCGATGACGAGAGCATGAAGCAAGGCTGAAAAAGATTTAAGTGGTGGGTTGGGTGGAAAATGGTTTCAATTTTCCAGTGGAATTTTTTTTTTTAATTCCTGAAGTTACATTCTTCAATGTCGCCGGCCGACATGTTCTGATCTTTGTTCACATTTGTCAAAAAGAATTAAGCAATAAAAGATTAGTCACTGAAGACTTCAAAAGGCGGCTACATGGTGAACTTAGACTAGACTTTCATGTACGCCAGTGCGCCGTCCTTTTCCTTGCAAGTTTGAACTTATGCAGAAATGTTTTTTATATGAAAATATCTATTTCTGGTACTCGTTTTCAGATTGAATTTTATTTTTTTCTTTTCAAATGGCTGTCTGTTCGAGCATGCTGGAATTCAGGGAATCTAGAGTTTTATAGGTTCGAATAATACATAATTTACAATATTAATCTTTCCATCAAAACAGGTATTTAATATATTAAAATTTGGTTCATGTTAATATTAAAAAATTGCGAATATTCATATCAAAAGGGATGTCATCATTGCAAGCAAAAGTGCTGGTTACTATTTAATGCTTTTATCATTTCCCAGCTTCTGTATTTTAGGATAAGTATCTATAATGTCGTTGAGATTTGATTGTCATCACTTAAATGTATCAGTGAATTAATTAATTCTTATTGGTCTATCCTGTTCTTTAGGATAAGTATCTATAATATCGTTGAGATTTGATTGCCGTCGCTTAAAGCTTAAAGTGTATCAGTATGTCTATGCTGGAGAATTATGTTCTTAGTATTTCAATTAATTATAAAATTATTTATACAATTTTTATTCCCTAAAATTATAAAATTATTGTTGTATTTGTCATTATAATATGATAATTATAAATTAAAAAATACAATATTAAATTATATAATATATCTATTTTATATATTATTAATTTTTATTTAATAATTTGAAAATAATTATTTTATATATCATTAATTTTTTATTTAATAATTTGAAAAATCATATTTGTTAATTTTCTTTACAAAATTTATATTCATTTTGTAAAGATTTTGAAATCCTAATTATATAATTTAGAATTTTTAATATATATATTAATTAAATTAAAATTTATTTAAAAAACAAATATTTCAACATATTCAATAAATTAAAATAATATATGTAGCTTTGTTGCCTCGCTCAAGTGTCCTCACTACAGGGGCAGAAATGGCTCAGGGTAGGTTTCTACCCTTAGAAAATAGTAAAAAACGAAATGTAAAAATGACATAAACAGAGCTCCAAATTGAAACAAACTAAGCTAAGCTACACTAGAACAAGTAAATGGCAGCTATTGTAAACTACATCTAAGAGCAAATAACAGAAAGAAATAGGGAGATGCAGCCATTGTGAACCCCTGTGCACACAGTGGGTTAGGGTTCCCCCTCCAAAACCTGCAAAATAAACCTATACTACTATGAAGACAACCTACAAATGATGTTAATGGCAAACCTGCAACTAGAAATATTGGTTACAAAACAAAACAAGGAAATAAACATGCATAAAAAGAAGGTATACCTCACTTAGGTGGAAATGGGCCACCATGCCCTAGCTCATGGGAGCACCTCTCTCCTGGTTGGTGAGCAATGGCTTGAAGAAATGGAGATGAAGGAGAGGGAGAGTGGGTGCTTTGAGAGCAAGAGGTCTCAAAGCATCCACGGGGAGCATAACAATATGCAAATGATGAGTGTTTTGAAAATGACCCCCCACCCTCCTTATATAGTTTTTCCAAGGGATTTTAGGGTTTTAAGCCATTGGTCAGGGCTTTAGCCCCTTTTTGGGGGCCTTTAGCCCCTTCCGCCCTATCTTTAGCCTCTTTCACGGTTTTAGCCCCTTTTTTAGGGCTTTAGCTCCTGGGGGTCTATTTTGGGCTCCTTTTGGGGGGTTTTAGCCATTTTCTTCATCCTTGGGCTCTTTTGGAGGTGTGGGGGTCAAATGGAAGGTCTTATGGAGTTAAATGAGTGTTGTGAGATGGTGTCCTTGGGTGGTGTAGGCCATAGAGAACTATGTGGGGGATTTTTGGGTTAACAAATTGCCCCCTGATGTGTGAGGGTAGGAGCTCAATGTATGGCCAATGGACATCATAGGATTTGCTGTCGAGAGGTGGTGCTTCCGGGGCTGGGGCATGGTGGCTTTTGGTTTTGTATTAATTTGGTTCCCATCAATGGGTGAGGGTGTGTGCAAGAAGTTGAGGGTCTCTTTTGGCGCGTTAGATGCAATACAAAACTGAAAAGATAGACATCCATCAACTTGCATGGATATTTTGAGACACTTACACAATGAATCTTGTGATCAGTAAAAAATAAGAAATGTAGGAAATTGAATGACCTTTCCAAATATATATTTTTTTTCTATTGAAAATGTTGTTAACTATCTAAAGTTAGATAAATTTTAACTAGCACTTTTTATTTTTGTGACAAATTATAAGGTATATGTTTTTGTGGGTGCAGCGTCTGAGTGTCTAAATGATGGAATAAACTTACGAAAACCGGTATACATATAGAGAACATATAGGACTAGTGCACGACTATTTTTCCAACAATAAAAATAATTTTTTTAATTTTTTTTTTAATTATCTAAGAGATCAAACCTCGAAAACGGTACGTCATTTGTGGTTGCAGCGTTTGAATGTCTTAATGCAATTATTTGGAAATGGGTTTTTTATAACATGTAGAGATTGGTGTTCTTTAGTGCACCATACAAAAAAAAATTTAAATGGTTGAGAAACGAAAGAGATATGGACGAAACACTACCAGTGTGTTTTTTGAGTTGAGGAGTGATGACAGAAGATAAATAAGAAAAAAATAGAAAAAATTATGTATTCTTGTTAAAATTTACATATTTTGAATCTGCAAAAAAAACCATATATGTTTCTAAAATCTCTTAAAAAATGGAGGTGTGCAGCATAATCAGATGAACCGCTAAACACGAGCATATTGAAAATTTGGATATAATGTTGAATTAGCCATGGTTGATCATACTCCAAGGCACAGGCATGTTGAATCCAAATCAAAGTACAAAGCAGACACATAGGCATAGGAATTCCATGAAAGCATGGGTGGAGGCTCGGCCTTATCATTTGGAGGGAATAAATTTTTGAATTTAAAGAATACGCGAGCACGATTTAGCTAAACAAAACACGTGCGTGTTGCATAGAAAAAAAAACACGTGCGCGTTATGTGCAGACAAATCACGTGCACGTGTTGTAAACCAAAAAATAGCGTTCATCATCATCTTCATCTTCATCATCTTCATCTTCATCATCATCATCATCATCAACATGATCATCATCATCACCATCAACATCATGAACATCATCATCACCATCGTCGTCATCAACATCATCCTCAACATCATCATCATCACCTTCCTCATCATCATCAACATGATCATCATCATCATCATCATCATCTTCATCATCATCATCCTCAACATCAACATCATAAACATCATCATCACCATTGTCATCATCATCATCATCATCATCATCACCATAACATGATCATCATCTTCATCATCTTCATATTCATCTTCATCATCATCATCATCATCATCACCATGATCATTGATCATCGATCATCATCGTCAACATCGCCATGTTCATCATCATCATCTTCATCATCTTCATCATCTTCATCTTAATCATCATCATCATCATCATCTTCATCTTCATCTTCATCATCATCACCATTGTCGTCATCGTCAACTTCATCATTATCATCATCATCATCATCG
The DNA here is from genome assembly GCA_001517045.1 of Pseudotsuga menziesii. Classification (NCBI taxonomy): domain Eukaryota; kingdom Viridiplantae; phylum Streptophyta; class Pinopsida; order Pinales; family Pinaceae; genus Pseudotsuga; species Pseudotsuga menziesii. Next base: position 106,948 of record LPNX010543857.1, read on the forward strand.
TCACCTTCCTCATCATCATCATCATCATCATCATCATCATCAACATGATCATCATCATCACCATTGCCATCATCATCATCATCATCATCATCCTCATCCTCATCATCATTATCGTCATCCTCATCCTCATCCTCATCATCCCCTTCATCATCATCATCATCATCAACATGATGATCATCATCACCATCAACATCATGAACATCGTCATCACCATCATCGTCATCATCATCATGAACATCATCGTCATCACCATCGTCGTCATCATCATCATCATCATCATCCTCATCATCATCACCTTCCTCATCATCACCATCATCATCACCATCATCATCATCATCAACATCGCAATGATCACCATTATCATCTTCATCATGTTCATCTTCATCATCGTCATCATCATGTTCATTTTCATCATCATCGTCATCATCATCTTCATCTTCATCATCAACATCAACATCATCAACATCATCATCATCAACATTATCACCATCGTCGTCATTGTCATCATCATCATCATCATCATCCTCATCCTCATCCTCATCCTCATCATCATCATCATCATCATCATCACCTTCATCATCCTTATCATCATCATCACCATCAACATCATGAACATCATCATCATCATCCTCATCCTCATCATCATCATCATCATCATCATCATCCTCATCCTCATCCTCATCCTCATCATCATCATCATCATCATCATCACCATCAACATCATCTTCATCATCTCCATCATCATCATCTTCAACATCATCATCACCTTCATCATCACCATCATCATCATCATCATCATCATCATCATCACCTTCACCATCATCATCATCACCATTGCCATCATTTCCATAATCATCATCATCATCATCAACATGATCATCATCATCACCATCAACATCATGAACATCCTCATCATCACCATCATCATCATCATCATCCTCCTCCTCAAAATCATCACCATCAACATCATGAACATCATCATCATTCATCATCATCATCCTCATCATCATCATCACCATCAACATAATGAACATCATCATCATCATCCTCATCATCATCATCATCATCACCTTCATCATCATCATCATCATCATCATCCTCATCATCAAAATCACCATCAACATCATGAACATCATCATCATTCATCATCATCATCCTCATCATCATCATCACCATCAACATCATGAACATCATCATCATCATGCTCATCATCATCCTCATCCTCATCATCATCATCACCTTCATCATCATCATCATCATCATCATCAACATGATCATCATCGTCACCATCAACATCGTGAACATCATCATCATCATCCTCATCATCATCACCATCAACATCATGAGCATCATCAACCTCATCCTCACCATCAACATCATGAACATCATCATCATCATCATCCTCATGATCACCATCGACATCATCATCATCATCCTCATCATCATCCTCACCATCAACATCATGAACATCATCATCATTCATCATCATCATCCTCATCATCATCCTCACCATCAACATCATGACCATCATCAGCATTCATCATCATCATCCTCATCATCATCATCACCATCAACATCATGAACATCATTATCATCATCCTCATCATCATCCTCATCCTCACCTTCATCATCATCATCATCATCATCATCAACATGATCATCATCATCACCATCAACATCATGAACATCATAATCATCATCATCCCCATCATCACCATCAACATCATCAACATCATCATCATCATCCTCATCATCATCCTCATCATCAACATCATCCTCATCATCATCATCCTCATCATCATCACCACCATCAACATCATGAACATCATCATCATCATCATCATCAACACCATCAACATCGTGAACATCATCATCATCATCCTCATCATCATCAACATCAACATCATGAACATCATCATCATCATCCTCATCCTCCTCCTCATCATCAACATCATGAAGATCATCATCATCAGCATCCTCATCATCATCATCACCATCAACATCATCAACATCATCCTCATCATCATCCTCACCATCAACATCATCAACATCATCATCATTCATCATTATCATCATCATCATCATCCTCATCATCATCATCATCATTCATCACCATCAACATCATGAACATCATCATCATTCATCATCATCATCCTCATCATCATCATCACCATCAAAATCATGAACACCATCATCATCATCCTCATCATCATCCTCATCATCAACATCATCATCATCCTCATCCTCATCATCATCATCACCTTCATCACCGTGAACATCATCATCATCATCCTCATCATCATCATCACCATCACCATCAACATCATGAACATCATCATCATCATCCTCATCCTGATCATCATCCTCACCATCAACATCATGAACATCATCATCATCCTCATCCTCATCATCATCATCACCTTCATCATCATGAACATCATCATTCATCATCATCATCATTATCATCATCACCATCAACATCATGAACATCATCATCATCATCATCATCCTCATCATCATCACCGTCAACATCATGAACATCATCATCCTCATCATCCTCATCATCATCAACATCATGAACATCATCATCATCATCATCATCATCCTCACCATCAACATCATGAGCATCATCATCATTCATCATCATCATCATCCTCACCATCAACATCATGAACATCATCATCATTCCTCATCATCATCCTCATCATCATCACCATCAACATCATCATCATTCATCATCATCATCCTCATCATCATCATCACCATCAACATCATGAACATCATCATCATCATCATCATCATCATCAACATCATGAACATCATCATCATTCATCATCATCGTCATCCTCATCATCATCATCACCTTCATCATCATGAATATCATCATCATTCATCATCATGATCATCATCATCATCATCATCCTCATCATCATCAACATCATGAACATCATCATCATCATCATCATCATCATCAACATCATGAACATCATCATCATTCATCAACATCATCCTCATCCTCATCATCATCATCACCTTCAACATCATGAACATCATCATCATTCATCATCATCATCCATCATCATCACCACCAACATCATGAACATCATCATCATCATCCTCATCATCATCCTCATCATCAACATCATGAACATCATCATCATTCATCATCATCATCATCCTCATCATCATCCTCATCATCAACATCATGAACATCATCATCATTCATCATCATCATCATCCTCATCATCATCATCATCATCACCTTCATCATCGTCAACATCATCATCATCATCCTCATCATCATCATGATCAACATCATGAACATCATCATCATCATCATCATCCTCATCATCATCAACATCATGAACATCATCATCATCATCATCATCCTCATCATCATCAACATCATGAACATCATCATCATCATCATCATCATCATCATCCTCACCATCAACATCATGAACATCATCATTCATCATCATCATCCTCATCATCATCATCATCATCATCATCATCACCTTCACCATCGTGAACATCATCATCATCATCCTCATCATCATCACCATCAACATCATGAACATCATAATGATCCTCATCATCATCATCACCATCAACATCATGAACATCATCATCATCATCCTCATCATCATCCTCATCATCAACATCATCAACATCATCATCATTCATCATCATCATCATCCTCATCATCAACATCATCATCATTCATCATCATCCTCATCCTCATCAGCATCATCACCTTCATCATCGTGAACATCATCATCATCCTCATCATCGTCATCACCATCAACATCATGAACATCATCATCATCATCATCATCCTCATCATCATCCTCACCATCAACATCATGAACATCATCATCAGCCATCATCATCATCATTCATCACCATCAACATCATGAACATCATCATCATTCATCATCATCATCCTCATCATCATCATCACCATCAACATCATGAACACCATCATCATCATCATCATCATCCTCATCATCATCCTCATCATCAACATCATGAACATCATCATCATACATCATCATCATCATCATCACCTTCATCACCGTGAACAACATCATCTTTCATCATCATTATCCTCATCATCATCATCACCATCAACATCATGAACCTCATCATCATCATCATCATCATCCTCACCATCAACATCATGAACATCATCATCATTCATCATTATCATCATCATCATAACCTTCATCATCATGAGCATCATGATCATTATCCTCATTATCATCATCACCATCAACATCATGAACATCATCATCATCATCCTCATCATCATCCTCATCATCAACATCATGAACATCATCATCATCATCCTCATCATCATCCTCATCATCAACATCATGAACATCATCATCATTCATCATCATCATCATCCTCATCATCATCATCATCCTCATCATCACCTTCATCATCGAGAACATCATCATCATCATCACCATGAACATCATGAACATCATCATCATCGTCATCATCCTCACCATCATCAACATCATGAACATCATCATCATTCATCATCATCATCATCCTCACCATCAACATCATGAACATCATCATCATTCATCATCATCGTCCACATCATCATCACCATCAACATCATCATCATTCATCATCCTCATCCTCATCATCATCATCACCATCAACATCATGAACATCATCATCATCCTCATCATGAACATCACGAACATCATCATCATCCTCATCATCATCATCACCTTCATCATCGTGAACACCATCATCATTCATCATTATCATCTTCATCATCCTCATCACCATCAACATCATGAACATCATCATCATCCTCCTCCTCATCATCATCATCCTCACCATCAACATCATCAACATCATCATCATTCATCATCATCATCCTCATACTCATCATCATCATCACCTTCATCATCATGAACATCATCACCATTCATCATCATCATCATCACCTTCATCATCATGAACATCATCACCATTCATCATCATCATCATCCTCGTCATCATCATCACCATCAACATCATGAACATCATCATCATCATCCTCATCATCATCCTCATCATCAACATCATCAACATCATCATCATTCATCATCATCATCATCCTCATCCTCAGCATCATCATCACCTTCATCATCGTGAACATCATCATCATCATCCTCATCATCATCACCATCAACATCATGAACATCATCATCATCATCATCATCCTCATGATCATCAACATCATGAACATCATCATCATCATCGTCGTCATCATCATCATCAACATCATGAACATCATCATCATTCATCATCATCATCATCCTCATCATTATCATCATCATCACCTTCATCATCATGAACATCATCATCATCATCCTCATCATCATCACCATCAACATCATCAACATCATCATCATCCTCATCGTCATCATCACCATCAACATCATTAACATCATCATAATCATCCTCATCATCATCCTCATCATCAACATCATCATTCATCATCATCATCATCATCCTCATCATCATCATCACCTTCATCGTCGTGAACATCATCATTCATCATCATCATCCTCACCATCATCATCACCACCACCATCATCATCATCATCATCATCCTCATCATCATCCTCACCATCAACGTCATGAACATCACCAGCATTCATCATCATCATCATCATCCTCATCATCATCATCACCTTCATCATCATGAACATGATCATCATTCATCATCATCATCCTCATCATCATCATCGCCATCAACATCATGAACATCATCATCCTCATCATCAACATCATGAACATCGTCATCATTCATCATCATCATCATCGTCGTCGTCATCATCATCATCACCTTCATCATCGCGAACATCATCATCATTCATCATTCATCATCATCATCCTCATCATCATCATCACCATCAACATCATGAACATCATCATCATCATCATCATCCTGATCATCATCCTCACCATCAACATCATGAACATCATCATCATCATCCTCATCCTCATCATCATCATCACCTTCATCATCATGAACATCATCATCATTCATCATCATCATCCTCTTCATCATCATCACAATCAACATGATAAACATCATCATCATCATCCTCATCATCAACATCATGAACATCATCATCATTCATCATCATCATCATCCTCATCATCATCGTCATCATCACCTTCATCATCGAGAACATCATCATCATCATCGCCATCAACATCATGAACATCATCATCATCGTCATCATCCTCACCATCATCAACATCATGAACATCATCATCATCATCATCATCATCATCCTCACCATCATCAACATCATGAACATCATCATCATCATCATCATCATCAACATCATGAACATCATCATCATTCATCATCATCATCATCCTCACCATCAGCATCATGAACATCATCATCATTCATCATCATAGTCCACATCATCATCACCATCAACATCATCATCATTCATCATCATCATCCTCATCATCATCATCACCATCAACATCATGAACATCATCATCATCATCATCATCATCCTCATCCTCATCATCATCATCACCTTCATCATCATGAACATCATCATCATTAATCATCATCATCCTCATCATCATCATCACCATCAACATCATGAACATCATCATCATCATCCTCATCATCAACATCATGAACATCATCATCATTCATCATCATCATCATCACCTTCATCATCGTGAACATCATCATCATTCATCATCATCATCCTCATCATCATCATCACCATCAACATCATGAACATCATCATCATTATCCTCATCATCACCATCGTGCTCACCATCAACATCATGAACATCATCATCATCATCACCTTCATCATCATCATTCATCATCCTCATCATCCTCATCAACATCAACATCATGAACATCATCATCGTCATCCTCATCATCATCATCAACATCATCACCATCAATATCATGAACATCATCATCATCATCCTCATCATCGTCCTCACCATCAACATCATGAACATCATCATCATTCATCATCATCATCCTCATCATCATCCTCGCCATCAACATCATCATCATTCATCATCATCATCATCATCACCACCATCAACATCATGAACATCATCATCATCATCCCCATCGTCGTCGTCGTCATCATCATCATCATCCTCATCATCACCTTCATCATCATCATCATCATCATCATCATCATCAACATGATCATCATCATCACCATCAACATCGTGAACATCATCATCATCATCCTTATCATCATCGCCATCATCAACATGATCATCATCATCACCATCAACATCGTGAACATCATCATCATCATCCTCATCATCCTCATCATGAACATCATCCTCATCATCATCCTCATCCTCATCCTCATCATCACCTTCATCATCATCATCATCATCATCATCATCATCAACATGATCATCATCATCACCATCATCATCATCAACATGATCATCATCATCACCATCAACATCGTGAACATCATCATCATCATCCTCATCATCATCACCATCACCATCATCCTCCTCATCATCATCATCACCATTAACATCATGAACATCATCATCATCATCCTCATCATCATCCTCACCATCAACATCATGAACATCATCATCATTCATCTTCATCATCCTCATCATCATCATCATTCATCACCATCAACATCATGAACATCATCATCATTCATCATCATCACCGTCATCGTCATCATTCATCATCATCATCATCATGAACATCATGAACATCATCATCGTCATCCTCATCATCATCCTCATCATGAACATCATGAAGATCATCAGCATCCTCATCATCATCATCACCTTCATCATCGTGAACATCATCATTCATCATCATCATCATCATCATCACCATCAACATCATGAACATCATCATCATCATCCTCATCATCATCATCATCCTCACCATCAATATCATGAACATCATCATCATTCATCATCATCATCCTCATCCTCATCATCATCATCACCTTGATCATCATGAACATCATCATCATTCATCATCATCATCATCATCGTCATCATCACCATCAACATCATGAACATCATCATCATCATCCTCATCATCAACACCATCAACATCATCATCATTCATCATCATCATCATCCTCATCATCATCATCATCATCATCATCATCATCACCTTCATCATCGTGAACATCATCATCATCATCATCACCATCAACATCATGAACATCATCATCATCCTCATCATCATGAACATCATCATCATGATCATCATCCTCACCATCAACATCATGAACATCATGAACATCATCATCATTCATCATCATCCTCACCATCAACATCATGAACATCATCATCATTCATCCTCATCATCATCATCATCATCACCATAAACATCATCATCATTCATCATCATCATCCTCATCATCAACATCATCAACATCATCATCATTCATCCTCATCATCATCATCACCTTCATCATCGTGAACATCATCATCATCCTCATCATCATCATCACCATCAACATCATGAACATCATCATCCTCATCCTCATCATCATCATCATCCTCACCATCAACATCATGAACATCATCGTCATTCATCATCATCATCATCATCCTCATCCTCATCATCATCATCACCTTCATCATCATCCTCATCATCCCCATCATCATCATCATCACCTTCATCATCGTGAACATCATCATCATCATCCTCATCATCACCACCATCAATATCATGAACATCATCATCATTGTTGGAGCAGAGTCCTGTAGCTACAGGAGACGCTGCCATTTTGGCGGAAAGACAGTTTGGCGAAGACGAAGAGATAAGGTAAAGCTACGACGCCGTAGCATGTTTCTAGCTGCAGAGCAGAGCCGGAAACCGTGACTGTTGGGACAGAGAAGTCAAGAAAGACGACAGTACGTGAGCGGCCGAGAAGAGAGAGCTCAACCACTGCATTGAAGGCAGCGGTGAAGACAGGAGGGCTCAGCTACCCTCATAAAGGAAAAGGAGCGACGAGGCCGAGGTATTGAAGACGAAGGACAGAAGAAGGGAAGCTGTGCATAGTACCCATGGTCAGCGCCGAGAAGCATGGAAGACTGCAGAGAGCAGTGGTGTGACGGAAAGCGGCTACCCCAAGTACAGATATGCTGACTGTCACTAGTTAGGGTTTTGGGTTACTGTTGGGACAGGCCCACAATGTTGTAAAGGCAAGACCTTCGGGCCGCCTATAAAGGGATATATTTTGTATTGTAAAAGGTTAGCTAGTTAGTCCTTCTGGAGTTATTAGCGTAACCTGTAGCTATTCAGACATCAACAAGTCTGAGAGTCCAGTAGTCTGTTAGCTCACTGTTATTTTGTATTGTAACAATCCTTAGGGATTGACAAAGAGAGAGAGAGAGAGAGTATATTGTAAGAAGGAAATATAGAGAAGAGATCTAAGAGAGAATGGCTCCAGGCTATGTGCAGAGTTACCCAGAAGATCTCTAGCTGCATATGCAGTGCAGCAGAACTGTGTACCTCTCTCAAGTTATAATATAGAAACACAGTTCTGTGGACGTAGCTTCTACCTTGGAAGTGAACCACGTAAAATCAGAGCGTTATGTGATTGATTCAGGTGATTGTATTTACTTGTTATATCTGTCATTCATTACATGAACTTTGCTAACAGTAATTGTATGTATGTGTTATTCAGTTCACAGTATATTAAAAGGATAAATGCAAGTTGAAGTCTTTAAGTATTCTGTATAAGAGTTTGTCTAAGTTTCACTCAAGACAGTTAAGAGTCGCAGTGTAAGACAGTCGTGTGTGTTGAGTCATGTAAGTTGAACACCAGTACACTAAGTACGCTGAGTCGCAGCGGTAGGATATCGCAGGGAGGAGATATCGCACCATCAGAGGAGCTGAGGTGTGCGGTGCTGCAGGTTGAGGATTGAGCGTAGGAGAGAGTTACGTGTTGCCCAAGACGAGGCGATGCGATAAGGACCAGAGTCATCGCGAGTAAGAGGGACTGCGCATCGCGCAGAGAGACATCTCGCGGGCTAAGAAGAGCTGCGAGATGCACACAGGACGCTATACAGAACCTGGTCGAGACACTTGAGTCCTTGGCCAACCCATTAGGATCACTTCGGGTGAGACTTCAGGCCGCTCCGCGGTCTGTTGCCGAAAGGGCCAGTGAGCTAGGGGTGTTGTTGGTACATTATAGTAAACCCGGGTCTGCCCAGCGACCAACAAATGGTTCCGTTGCCGGTTTTGAACAAATTGAGCACTGATGTTCTGGTGGCGTCCTACTAGAGACGAACTCAACGAGTGGGTTGGGTCTAAGGAGAAAGAGTTTGCCGAACACGAGAACAAGAGTCCTAGACTGAGTACAGAGGACTGGTTACAAAAACATATCGTTACAGACCTGCATGCAATATTTTTTGCGACCTTTGGAAACGAGCTTTACGACTGGTTATCAAAGTTGACTGATATGAGCATATTCAAGAAGAAAATAAACATTGTCTGGACACCGGAGCTGATTCAGACTATGAAGAACCTTGATAATCCCATTACGAGGACAATAGACTTCTGGCTTGCGAGTGTGCTAGAAGGCTTCGTCACAGAGTTTGCAGTTGAACAGAGAAAAAGCTTCAGCGAGGCTGAGCGGTACTTCTTCGAAGGATATTGCGGTAAGTACCTAAAATCTTTAAACTTGTCCATTAAGATGTTATTACATGAAAAAAGGAACAATGGATCTAGTTTCCGATGAATAAGTAAAGATAGTAATGTCACAAGAGTTTGAAAGTGATTTTGATGACATTGGACGTACACGTAGTGGAAAGAAATACAAAGTAGATTTCAGCTCTCCCATACTTGAAGACAATTCAGATAATACTAGACAACAGAGTCACAGTACCACAGAAAGAACGGAAGAAGGTATCCCTTACCACCCTTATACCCCACAAAAACAGATCGGGACTCAGAACAATCCCGTAGGAACTCCATCTAGTAGCTCCCAGACAGTACATACTACTGCTACATCACCTCCACCTACACCACCGAGTGGTAGTAACACAGCAAA
>LPNX010543919.1:1418-76181 GCA_001517045.1 Pseudotsuga menziesii
TATAATAATAAAATAATGTAAAGAATCTAAGTTTAATATTTGGAAGATATGCTTCAACTTTATATAAATTTGATTTTATATGGCTTATATTGATAATATTATAAAAAAATGGTGAATATAAAGATTGAAATGAGTGAATTAAGTAATTTTTTGGTTTTTCATTTTTTGAAAACTCAATCTTGTTGAAGTTCTAAATTCTAGATCCTTGTATAATTCCAAATTTAATGAAATATGTGTTACATGAGAGAAGCCCTAGGTTGGCCCATTTTGGATTACTTGTAACAACAAATAAGCATAGGTAAAATAGTAACCTTCACTCATCAAAGAAGGATGTTTAAATCTAAAAATTAAGGTATGAATCTTCTCCCTATGGTATTTCTAAGTGGCTTGAGGACATAAAAAAAATATGAGCCATAGTTTTGAAATAAAAAAGCATAAACCATTCATCCATCCAATTCTCTATAAGTGTCGTCAAGTAAATCTTCTCTTATTAAATCTTCTCTTCAATCTTCTCTTCTCCTATTATTGTTGGGAGTTTTTTCAAAAAACCATAAACCATTTATCCATCCAATTCTCCATAATTGCCCATAAATACACCTCCTTTTCTTAATAAAGTGTGGGTGAGTTCTAGGGGCAATAACCAAGACCATAGTATCATGTTTTTCAATTTGTAAATATTTCAGCCCGTTCCTATTTACTCCTATGTTTATAATATTTATACTTTCTAGATTTATATTAAGAAATATCATATAATTTCCCTTATGCATGGGTAATGGAGAGAATTCGTGAACATTAAAGTCGCGAACATGTTAAAATTTCTTACTACTAAAAAATCGTTCATAATTATGTGGATGCTAACCAAAATAATTTGACACAAATGTTCTCCAGAAATCAATGTTATTATTCTGGGAAAAATTGAATATGTCAAGATTACTATGGAAAATATCTAAGCATAAATATCAATCTCTACACGCATATTTAATATTTAAGACGTTGACAAAAGAATACTATGGAAAATATCTAAGCATAAATATCAATCTCTACATGCATATTTAATATTTAAGACGTTGACAATGAAAAATTTATTGCATCAATCACCGGGCACACATTCCAGGCTTATATACGGGTGATTTTGTAAGGCGACAACTTGCAAATTCTATTGTTGATGTTGTTGTAATGGTTGTTATTGTAATTGAGATATTTGTTGTGGAAACGTGTGTAATTGATGATGTTGCTACAGAATATGATGGTGGTTGCAAGTTGTTGTAACTGATATTTTTGTTGTGGACCTATGTAATTGTTGTTTTGTTGTGGACCTATGTAATTGTTGTTTATGTTGGTGTAGAATCTGCTCATGGTTGTCGTGAGAGCCTTTGTGGTTTAGATAAAAGGTTCACTTCTTGCATGCAAAATGCCACACAAAGTAGTCATGCAACCTGCCATGAAAATTCCCCAAGTTCGAGGCAGAAGAGTTTCTAATGCATCATAACATTAGTTGTGAGAGTTGACAAGGGCACCATAGTTGTCCATGTGCATGGGAAAGCAATACAAAAATTTGTTTCACACTATAAGACGGAAAGGAGATCAAGATTTGTATGGCATGAAATGATATAGCCTAAAAAGTTAAAACCCATGATTCATGTTTCATGGTTACCTAATATCGATCAATTTCAATATTATGTGGATGTGGAGAAAACATATGCTTTAGAAATAACCATCTACCATGCATTATATAATATCTAGGATGTGTATCTATGGACCAAGTTGTTCAAAGCCACGAGATAGAATCAACTACCCAAATGATGGTTGTTTGCATCTTGTATCTAGACAAGTTACTTGAGATATAGATATTAGAGGCTGAAATGGACTTCACTACAAAAAATTATGAAAATTTATGACCCTGTCATGCTAATAACTATAACAAGATTCTTATTTAAATGAAATTCATATTTGTATCCCTTTTCAAGCTTCCAAACCTAAAGGCAGGGAATATTACAATGCAAACATATTTCTAAGTCTTTGGGAGAAAACTCGTACATAATGTACTGTGGATACATATTAAAATGGCGATCAATATCTAGCCTGCGGTAGCCCATTTAATGATGTCGCAGAGCTGTTACGAGCAGTTGGATCTCAATCTACTTGAGATCCAATGACCCACGTCAGCTCTATGACAGCATTAAATGGGTTGCAGTAGGCTAGATAATTTTTGCCTAATAAAATGGAATTAAGGTCACTTTAGGTAGAATGTAATGCCATTAATGGATCTCTTAGTTTGCATTCATTTGCTTTCTAATCTAGTGATTTTAATTTAATGTATGTACTTCAATTTTTAATCACATATCTCATCCTTATTTTTATGTATGTACTTCAATTTTGAATCACATATCTCATCCTTAATTTATGTATGTCCTTCAATTTTGACTCACATAGATCATCCATGGGCATTTGATCAATGGATCTTGACAAAGATAAGATAATTTTCATAATTGAAAGTCAATAATCAATGGTTCAAATGTATCCCCATAAATCCTACTTGCTTTCATCCATGTGTGTGTATTTCCCATAAATATTATTTCTTGTAACAGATAGTGCCTTATAACCAAGTTGGTCAAGTTCTTTAGCTCACCGAGCGAAGGCATTAGAGAGTGCATCTCACTACTTCCAATATCCAGAACTTCCAAATCGCTCAGATCTACCATTGCACTTGGAAATTCTTTTAATTTTGTGCCCCCCAAATTTAATTCTATCAGTGACCTTTGTTGTGCCACTTGTGGAAGCAATACTTCAATTATTTTACAACGGAAAAGATTTAGGTGTTCAAGTGTTCTGATGTTTCCCAAGGTTTGGGTAGTCATGGTTAAGCTTGTGCACCCCTCCAAACAAAGATATTTAAGTCTAATTAAATCCCCGAAGTAATTTAGAAGCATCTCCAATTCCTGGGATCTATACAAATCAAGGTGTTCCATATTTATTAAACTCTCGTGGGAATCTCTCGGTGGCTTCATTTTTAAGTAGTTTCTTCACACCAAGAACTTCAGTGATCGTAGCTGACAAAATTCTTCCAACAAATTTTTCAGACACAAGTCCCTTAAAGTAGTAACAATCTTTTCTAGATTCTTCAACTGCCCTATGGACTTTAGAAACTTTGAGAGGGCGACATAAATATGTAACTACATCAACTACAAAGGAGCTTGCAAAATGCCCATGTGTTCCAAAGATAAGAACGATATACGATTATAATTAGGGGATGCCTAATAATTCATTGGAGACCCTATGGTTGTGGAAATAGAACATAAATAATGATAAAAACATGCGACTTTAACTCAAAATTCCAATTTACCTGCAACAAGAATCACCACAAGGTTTCCAATTTTTCCTATCCACCTCCAAAAACGTTAAACTATTCAATGGAATGTACGAAGGAATCGAAGAGTAGGGACACTTGTACTAGTGAATCCATGTTACATTTGATGACCGCACCCTCCCTAAAATGTGTTCGATGTCATCGTCTTCAACGTCAAGGAGATCATACACCAAGAAAACCATGATGCTTAATGACATGCTTTCCCTATAGCTCATGAGCTTTCCTTTTGAACCATGACTTTTTTTAGTCCTAGTATTCGCCATATTAGAACTCAAAAGTATCATGATAATCGAGATGGCGATGTGTAGTAGGAACCACCATAATACTACAACTGATCTAAGGAGCGCTTTCATGGCTGTGAGGAGAGCCCTCTGTGTCCCATTATTGATGTTGTATGTTGGTTCGAGGATGAAAAGGATGTGTGTGAGAATTGTTGTGTGTATGTGAGCCACTGATGAGAAAATTCATGAAGCCAGAGCTGTGTGGAGACGATGTTTCCCAAAGGAATGTCTACATATCAAATGGAAGAATCATGTATTTTAATTGAGAATGTATTTTCAATCATGAAATTAATCATATTAAATGGATCCAAATGCTTATTCATGTAAAATAATGAATCTAAATGTTTAAAATATAAATTAATGTTATAGAAATCGAAGTGTTAAATGGAATCAAGGATCATGAGAGGGTCCTTAGAGGATATAAGAAAATTTCACGACAATTGAATTTAACAAATTAAATTTAAGTTTCCCATGAAGCATATGAGAATTCTAAAGTTAAGTTTGTGACATGAAATACAACATAGAATTCAACAAGTAGAGAATTCAACAACATAGAATTGATGATGATGGAAAATGTGGAGATCAAACTAATTCAAAGGTTATTAAATATGGAATAAATTAGGGTAGTTGGAAAGGGTAGAGGTTAAGCTATCTAATTCTAACATTCAATTCAATATGGACCCACCAGAATCTAATAGAAATATAAAAATGAACGAAAAAGCCAAATCAAATGAACCCACATGATGTTAATAAATATATAAGTTATATTCTTACAATAAAACATTATATATATATATAGAGAGAGAGAGAGAGAGAACAAATGAACCTAATGACAGGTGGCATGAAATACTTAACATGTCACAAGGACATGTCAACTCAACATAGGCTTGGAAAGGGTGGAGATCCAGGGCTTTAATGTCTGTCATTACTCGATATAGTGAAAAAGAAAGAGGAAGTGTGACATAGGTCTCATCACTAAGGAAGGAATTCAATTGTATGTAGGAAACATTCCTTCCATCCAGAAAGTGGTTCAACATGGCTCGAACAAAGGGGAATATGGCGATGTGTTTTCATCATCAATGGAGCTAGCCTAGGTTCCCATCCTGCCACATGTGTGTTCTTTCCTTCGTAATGTTCTAGGAACTACACCATGTTTCCTGTCACTTCAGACAAATATGCTTATTTTTGTACACCATTTCCTCTTGTCATCACAACTCTAGTTTCATCCTACATTTGGGCACAATGGTTACAACCAAAACCACCTACAAATGCATGTACTCCGGTCCCAATTTGTACCATATGCCAAGGGCCATGAAGGATTTGGACAAGGTACGTGGCTTCTTCATCTCAAGGCTAATCCAACAGGCCCTCGACCTAGTTTATTATCTATGGTTAGTTTATCATTGCAGTTATATATTGTATAATATGGTTTTCTTCACAAATATATTAAATACATAAATATTGTTTGTCATTATTTATATGCTACTGTGATTTGTTACTAGGATACTGGTTCATCCTTATTTCAATGATGAAACCCAATAATAAATTTGATTACCGAAACTCTTGTCAAATATTATTTCACTAGCTTTCTTTAACATGACTAGCAACGCTCCATTTATTAAGATAACAAGGGACTTCTATATAGAGGAATTGGAATATGCAATACATACTGGCATGGGTTCACAACCTACAAACTAAAACCTAATCATCAAATGTATTAAATTAATTAATACAGTTAAATATGATTCAAACTAGATCGCTTTGAAATGCTCAAATATTTGTTCTGATTTAGAATTACAAGTTTGAGGCTAAGATTTTGAAATTCAAACGGATAGACCAAAATTCCCAATTTTGGTGCCCATACAGTACAATCGTAACCTAATCCTAAAGTACTCAACAAGTCACATTGGGCCAGGTCTATGGCATAGAAACAGGTGATGACCCAGCTTAGGGAATCATTGAGCTATGTGTTCAGCACTTGGGTGATATTAGATCTTCTTAGTTTTATCCCTTAATACCAGAACAATCAATCTTCCAATCATTTCAACTTCAAGAAGGTATAAAACCAGGAAACCCAAGGATATGCATAGGATATGTATAGTTGGAATCTACCCAATTTAGTATAGAATTCAGAGGAATTTTCCCTTGGAATGAAGGAGCGAAAAGCAAATGTCAGGTGTTTGAATTCTCCATTATTTGTCATTTCATCCAATAAAACTTTAGCAGAATATTTATCCAACTTTTACATCCTTCCATGGACAAGAAAGAGATCTTTCATGAATCTGATTTGAAAATGCAAAGTATTTATCCATTATAGCTTGCACCCTTTTTCATTGTAGCATTAACCCTAGCAGCTTGTATCATCATCATTTGCACCCTTTTCTTGACTAAGCTTCCTGTAGATGGATATATTTTATTCAGGCCCATTGTTCAGTTGTTCTAACAACAACAACTACAGAGCCATCATTTGGCATGAGCTACAAAACCATAATTTGGCATATCTATTTTTTAATAGGTCTATACTTCGCAAATGGCATGTAGTCAAAGATTAGGGTGAGGTTTGGTTTCTTTTTGATACTTTAGTGGACTTGTCTTCGGTTCCATGCAGTACAATACTAATTCAATGCAATGGTGGCCAATGCTAATGATGACAATAGGTTAGGGCACTTTCATATTCATTACACCAGTTATGGTCCTTGAAATGCACAAGTCATCTTCACATAGCTGAGGGGTTTCCCATATCAACTCTCCTAGTGGTTTTTGCGAGGGATGTGTGATGGGTAAACATTGCCTAGAGTCATTTCCAAATGACAACTCAAGGTGTGCCTCTAAACCCCTTCAATTAATTTGAAGTGATAATTTAATTAGCTAGAGAAGCATTATTTAACTCTTGTGAAGGCCAATGAGAGGAGTGGACAATGCAATCTTTGTTTATCTTTTTGCTTCAATAATTGCATAAATATAATGGTTGGAAGCTACAAATTGTAAGTATTTAACGAATTCTCTTGACCATTTTGAGCAATTGAAATGATGCGAGTAGATCTTAGTGGGCTTTGTCTTTCTAGTTTGGTCAATGATATTAAATCATCTCGTGGGAACCTATTCGATTCTAGCTTCTGGTGGAATAAAAAACTGAGGTATTGGAATTTAAAAAGAAAAAAACAGCGTTTATTCACATGATAATCAATCAAATTGCGCTCTATTGGATGTATCATGAGGTACACTTTACAACCTAGTTGGATGTGTCATGATGTTGCATAACAATAATAAACTAAAATGAATAATATTAATGTTATACACAATCATAACACATCCCACTAGGGTTCATAGTACAACGACAAAATATTCTATATGGCATTGTCTTTCTCTATCAAGCACTATATTGTCTTGTACACTTCCAAAAAGTCTTGTTTTCTCAGGCCAATTCCTTCACACCAAAACATAATTCTTTCCATGTCATGTATTTTGATAGAATGTGATTGATGAAGAGTAGAGACATGTTGGTCCCTTGATCTTTGAGTAACCTAATATGACATATTACTGTTCACTTTTGATGTAAAGTGAAGTAGAGGAGTTTGGATTTCTAGTGCAATTTCTCACAAATGCATCTTCAACACCACCATTGTAGCTCCCCATATCTATCGTTGGAACAAAAATGAAGTTTAAAAAGAAAGGAGTAATAGAACCCCAATACAGATGCAAAAACTTTCTTGGTATTCCCTGTACTAATTGTTACTAATAATAGTTTATAGACAAATAACCTAACCAAAATGAATAAGAAGGGAATTTGAAACAAATAATCGGAATGGCATCTAAGTTCAGAAAGACCAAACCCCATACTTTCCTCCTTTCTCTTGAACAGACTGCAGATTCTTGATTCTTGATCATACACTTCTAGCGTCGGTCCACAGTATGATATTTTATAGAATCGCACTATCGTTTCTTCCAAATATGAGGTTCAGAGCTAGAAGATGTGACCGTGATAGGGAGATCATTATTATTGTTCCCCTAAGCTGATAATTCCCCAAATTGTTGGTGTGGGTCATGAAATTGCATCCATTCTGGATGTTGCAGGTTCTGACCTAAAAGCACAGAGTCCATTGCAAATATGGTCATGCTTTCATTGTTGGCCCCCCCCACCCCACCAATTCAGAACATCCTCCTCCTCTTCTTCCAGCTATTGTTCCTCTTGTGATATATTAATAGTATAATTACATCGAAAGGTGTGTATATATATTATAATTTTGGGGTGGACTGCCATCTATGAACAAGAGTGAGACAAGTGTATTGTCTATATTGATTCTATGAACATTGATCAAAATTCATAATCAACAATTATAAAAAAATAAAAAATATCTCATGTGATAACTGAACTGAATGGCATGGTAACTTTATAGTCCATGTGACAGTGCAACTCCATCTAACAGCTAAAAGTCAAGCTAATGTGCACATGGTATAGTAAAACTACATTTTACAATTGGGAGTTGAAGTATAACTCCTAATAAACTGCTATGAACTCCTAATAAATTCCTCTAGACTCATTTGATAACTGCACTTAGTGGCATGGTAATGTGCATCTCATGTGACACTCAAACTCCATCTGGGATTTGGGAGTCAATTTAATGTGCATAAGGCTTAGTCAAACTCCATTTGGAATCTATGAGACAAGATAACTCTGAGTTGTTATATTAACTACGACATCTTTATATTAACTTTTAAATTATTAGATATAACTATTGTCTTAACTCTAATGATTATACAACTATGCGCTTAACAACCACAAATTAAGTGGTTGTTATATCAGATTAACTATTCGATACAAGTAATTGAGAATGTGTCAAATATATCCATGTTCGGCACATTCCAAACATATTAATCTTATTAATATGGTTGTTTCTATTAGTTTCCCAAGAGTTATAGACACACATGTTTGTCATGCATTTAGCCTAGGTTCGCATTGGTG
Organism: Pseudotsuga menziesii; assembly: GCA_001517045.1. Taxonomy (NCBI): domain Eukaryota; kingdom Viridiplantae; phylum Streptophyta; class Pinopsida; order Pinales; family Pinaceae; genus Pseudotsuga; species Pseudotsuga menziesii. The sequence goes on from LPNX010543919.1 coordinate 10,030, forward strand.
ATCAACAAGTCACCTTAGTCCACACACATGTTTGTCATGCATTTAGCCTAGGTTCCCATTGGTGATCAACAAGTCACCTTAGTCCACGCCAATATTATTTTTCCATCCATGTATGACTTAAATATGACAGCACAACCACCATATTACACATGAGTCCATCATCAACTACACTTAACACTAGGCACCTCAGTCTCCACATGTTAGTCTCTTTTTCCACAACATGCCCAGGCATCAATCCAATCAGCTTCACCAGAAGTAGGTCCCCAAACAATAAGGAATCCTACAACACATGCATGTAGGGAACACCAAGGAAGGAGGCTAGGCAACAACCAAGTGAATTCATCTAGAGGAAAGCATTAGCGAAGAACTTCCTTGAAATATTTGATATAATTGATGCCCCGCATACCATACTATGTAGCTCAAGTTCACCCATTCATCCTTTCATCTTCTCCTTACATTGCAGGGCTCTGATAGATCATTGTTTAAAAGAAAAAAAATTCATTTAATTTGTACTTTGCTCCTTACATCGTGAGGCACATAAGGTATAATTCCCGAAGCACGCCTCTTATATATAACAACTCCTAACTAAGGTGCATAAGAAGGTGTATTATTATGTTCATCTAGTATATCACCTCTTACAGACAAAACTATACTCTCATCAACCAGCGCACATCAATATACTTTTTCTACTTACGTATTTAGGTTGTGTATTTAAGGAAATTGAACTATTTTCCTAAGCCATAGATTGCACACCCATTCCAAAGAAGACTTGATTCAATGATCAACAATCATGCTTTTGTTCTATTCTGGGCTCCCCCTCTACTCCAGTGCTCCCCCTCTATCTTCTTGGCAATTCATGTGATAACTGAACTTAATAACATGGTAATGTGTAGTCCATGTGATAGTGGAACTCCATCTAGTAGCTAAAAGTTGAGCTAATGTGCACAAGGTATAGTCAAGTGCATTTTAAAATTGGAAGTTGAAGTATAACTCTTAATAAACTGCTCTGAACTCCTAATAAATTCCTATGAACTCATGTGATAATTGCACCTCATGTGACACTCAAACTCCATCTGGGATTTGGGAGTCAAGTTAATGTGCATAAGGCTTAGTCGAACTCCATTTGGAAGGTATGAGCCGAGATAAATCGGATTTGTTATATTAACTACAATATCTTTATATTAACTTTTAAATTAACTATTAGATATAACTATTATCTTAACTCCAATGATTATACAAATGTGATCTTAACAACCACAAATTAAGTGGTTGTTATATTAGATTAACTATTAGATACAAGTATAATTGACAAATAATTAACTTTTAAATCAAAAATAGCTCATGTGATAACCGAACTTAATGGAATGGTAATGTGTATCCCATGTGATAGTGTAACTCCATCTAGCAGCTAAAAGTCGAGATAATGTGCACAAGGTAAAGTAAAACTGCATTTTACAACTGGGAGTTGAAGTATAACTCCTAATAAACTTCTCTAAACTCCTAATAAATTCCTTTGAACTCATGTGAGAACTGCACTTAGTGGCATGGTAATGTGCATCTCATGTGACACTCGAACTCCATCTGGTATTTGGGAGTCAAGTTAATGTGCATAAGGCTTATTCGAACTCCATTTGGAAGCTACGAGTTGAGATAAATTGGAGTTGTTATATTAACTACACCATTTTTATATTAACTTTTAAATTAACTATTAGATATAAATATTATCTTAACTCCAATGATTATACAACTATGAGCTTAACAACCACGAATTAAGTGGTTGTTATATTAGATTAACTATTATATACAAGTAATTAACAATGTGTCAAATATATCCATGTTCAGTGCATTCCAAACATATTGATTTTATTAATATGGTTGTTTCTAATCATTTCCCCGGAGTTATAGACACACATGTTTGTCATGCATTTAGCCTAGGTTCCATTGGTGATCCACATGTCACCTTAGTCCACGCCAATGTTATTTTTCCATCAATGTAAGACTTAAATATGACAGCACAACCACCATGTTACACACTAGTCCAACATCAACTACACTTAAGGCCAGGCACCTCAGTCTCCACATGTCAGTCTATTTTTCCATAACACACCCAGGCATCAATCCAATCAACTTCACCATAAGTAGGTCCCCAGACAGTCAGGAATCCTACAACACATGCATGTAGGGAACACCAAGATGAGAGGATACGAAACAACCAAGGCGTGGCCTAAGTGAATTCATCAGAGGAAAGCGTCAGCAAAGAACTTCCTTGAAATATTTGATATAATTGATGCCCCACATACCATACTATGTAGCTCAAGTTTAGCCATTCATCTTCTCCTTCCGTTGCAGGGCTCTGATTAATCATTATTTAAAAGAACAACAATTCATTTAATTTGTACTTTTCTCCTTACATCGTGATGCACATAAGGTCTAATTCCCAAAGCACACCTCTTATATATAAGAACTCCTGACTAAGTAAGGTGCTTAAGGAGGTATATTATTATCTTCATCTAGTATAACACAACTCACGCACAAAACAATAGTCTCATCAACCAACGCATCTCACTATACTTTTTCTACCTATGTATTTAGGTTGTGTATTTAGGGAAATTGAACCATTTTCCTGAGCCATAGATTGCAAACCCATTCGAAAGAAGAGTTAATTCAAGGATCAACAATGGCTTTTGTTCTATTCTAGGCCCTCCAGGCCCCCCCTCTACTCCAGGGCTCCCCCTCTATCTTCTCGATAGTCCACATAAAACATTATGTTTCGAATGGATGAGATAATACTTCTTTTTTAATAGATTTGATGTATGCTAACTTGAGTCAGATAATAATTACTTTTATAACATCCTCGTTTAGAATGCCATGGAGACTATTTTGACAACACTTTTTTATAATGGTGTTAACATCTAGTTTATACCTTTCAAACATTATCCATATCTATTGATATCATGGATGGATCATTGGTCACATATAATAACATGTATAATTGCATAAAAAGTGTATTCTATGTTGCTGGCGTAAAATAAAAACTACGATTCTTCTGTATGGGACAACAAAGGGGCATTGTTGTAGTCTAGTGTGCTTTCATTTTCAATTCCCTTAAGGGGGAAGGTCTCACCTAAGGCATAGTAAAAAAATGGTTCAATTTCCCTAAATCCAACAAAAAATGTGGATTAGTTAATTGTATTTTTGTGATGGGTTTCGAAACAACAAAGATTTTAATACTATTCATCGTATTGCAACCAGATTTATACATATTCACCATTCATACATTGAAATTAGAATTCGAAACAGAAAGAAAACATCATAGAGACATGCATACCGCAAAATTTAAAGGGGGTCCAACACTATCTTTCATTATATCAAAATATATTTATCACAACAGAAATATTATGGCCTCAGACTTACATTCATCATTGAATTACCCATTGTGGGATACATATTCATACTAGCAAACCCAAAATCCCATTACAAAAGCCATGTCATGGATACGTCTATCTCTTGTTTTCAACTGACTTATTTGAAGGTTTTCAAATGACTTATTTGAAGGTTGGATCTTAATTTGGATCATAGACTTGGGTGAATGATTTTTGCTCTTTTGAGTCTCTTCTCCCGGTCTCTCTCCCCTTCTTCATCTCCCACTTCCTTTTATACTTGCGCCACATGCACAAAATAGGTCCAAAACGACTGTGTTTGTTACCTTTCATCCACAACTACCAACGCTTTCTGCTACTTCCAATACTCTTCCACTACTTCCTTCCTTTCCATGACTACCTTCCTTTGACTTCTCTTCTTTTGATTCATTTTTCATCCACTTAAAAAATGAAGAAGGAAACAGGTCCCAACCACAAAGGTAGACTTCTCATTGAGTCAACTATGCTTCATGAATAATTCCTACACTACTTCAATAGGTGGTCCTTTAAATGAATGAGCCAACTTTGGCACTGACCAACATCAAAATAACACGTATGGTACGAGAAAACATCAATATTCATATTTTGTTTTAGTTTCCTTAGAGAGAAATTGTTATATATTGATCCAAGAAAAAAATCCTACCAAGAAAATGCCTTCTCATCTCGCATGACAATTGAATTTTCGTCTTTAGAATATTAATTCTAGAGGATGGCAATATAACTAGAAAACCACTTTCTCCATATTCAACAAGAGATCAAACTATCAAAGATAGTGTATTGAGCATCAACGAGCCTAAGAAATGAGAATCAAGCATCGTCACTAGACCAAGAAAGGGGAATGTCTTAGTCTTGGATTATAGGGAATCACTCTGTCAAACCCCCACAAGATGTATCAATGGAAGAAAGGGGTTTGACAAAGTGAGATGTGAATCCTAGAAGAAATCCATGGTCTCAAAACGTCGATATTTCTCAAAATGTTTAACTATCATGGGTCTTGGTATTCCTAACGAAGATGGAGCATCAAAATTTCTAGTTACCATGATCAAGGCTTAGGAGAGATCAATGAGGTGCTCTGTAGGGTATTGGACAGTATCTCATATAACAACAAGGAAAAAGAAACAGGGGAAGGTGGGACTATGAGCATGGCTTCAAGAAGATTATGCATGTAAAAAATGATTATGGGTGACAAGAGATGTTACGTATCTTTTTTATAGGTGAGGAAACTAATCAGGTGGTGTTTCACATGGTAAGGAATGGATATCAAATGATAAATCGAGGATCCAAGCATGGGATAGGGATCTTCATTATGGACCTCGCACAAGTTGGAGATAACAATTTAGGGAATCAAATGTGTGATAACTAGACAACGATGAAGGATCCATTGTGTGTATAGGACAGAAAGGTTGCGATGAAGATGGACAAAGATGGGATGGTCGATCTTTCCATCATGTTGATTGAAAGCCTTCCTCACAATGAGACATGTGTTGTTAATTGTGACATCACCCCCCTTTGACATTAATTAATTTCTATGAATATTATAGACATTGCACTTTTCATATTCAAAGATTGCACTTTTTAAATCAAAATTCACATTTTTAAATTGAAATTCCACTTTTTGAGTTCAAATAAAAGTGCATTTGTGGATTTAAAAAGTAAAATTTGTAGGATTTAAAAGTTGTACAAAAACACACTAGAATAAAAAAACACAAAAACACACTAGAATAAAAAAACACACCTTTCAAACCCAAATTACAATGATTGATATTGACACTTTGAAAGGATAATTCACATTTTGTAAGACTAGATTTTGCCTAAAAGTCCAAATGTAATGAAATAGGCGTTTGAAAGCAATGTTTACTTTATTGAGATGGTCATATGTTGGTCAAGGTAAGGTATTCACGTGGATCCCAACTCCTGTCATCCAATGGTGGATACTAACTCCATTCTATGAAACTCATATTTTCCAAATGGATCTAGCTTCTCACCCAATCCAACCGTCCATAGTATTTGATGCACTAAATATGCATTAATTTATTGAAAGATAGTTTTTCCATCATTGCTTCAATGTAGTTGACGTCAACTCATCACCGCCTCCTAACGAAGGGGGTAAAACAAGGAAAACTTCAACCAATGGAAACCAATAATATATTAAACAAATTTCTTTTTTAAAATTTTATTTAATATATAATAGTTTAAACTTAAAAAAATAGTATTTTATGGAAAATTTAATATGCATCACCAATTCATATATATATGTCTCCTGTCCCATTGAGGAGATAATAAAAATCATTCAAAATTTACCCAAGTCAAACCCACAAACACCAATGTCTACAAAGAGGGCGAGCAATAGATAGTATGCAGCGCAGCATTAAATGCACTGGCGGCTGCACTGCATACCGTCGGATCTCAGTATGCCTGGCATCCGACGGTATGCAGCGTAGCCGCTAATGCATTCAATGCTGCGCTGCATACTATGTATTGCTCGCCTACAAAGAGATTCATGTTTTTATATGATTTTATTTTGAAAAGGTATCTACATTCCATGCACGTCATATGTCATGTCGTATGTTGGCACTTAGAAAACAAGGTGAATTTAAAATCAAATCTCTCATTACACTACTTAAAGTTAAAGTTGGGCCAAGCAATTTGCATTTATTTTGTACAAAAAATTAATGGGGGATGACTTTGATTATATGGCTCGAATCCTTATTGAAAAAATAATAAATATCATTTAGTATCACTCCCTAGAGTGGTTAACATGTAATCTCATTCTTTAATTTTTTTGTATCCTTACTATATGCTTTCCATTATGATTTCAAGGATGATATTGCAAGTCCATTAAACTTCAATTATGGTGTATTTATCTCCATCCTTAATGCATCATGGATGTTCCAAAATTTGCTATGTTTAAATGTTGCTCAATGATATTTTTTTCAAAAAAATATATATGTTCCTTTCTCTTCCATTATGAATCAAATAGAACATTTATACAATATTCTATGTAACCTCACAAAGTAATTGGTCCTAACATGATCATACTTCCCAATAATACTACCCAATAGACAAATAACCGTCTTGGACTCTCAAACTCTAGCTATAAACCACTCATGCATGAAACAAAAGTAGAGTAAACATTGTCTGGAGTTTTACCACTATCCTTCAATATATAAAATAAAGAAATAGGTACATCATATTACTCCTCCAATATAGGGATAGAACCTTTATCCATCAAGTTACATTCCTTGAACTCTTCAAAATTAAGAGTACCATCATTGAATCCCATGGCTCCTTCTAATAGAATTCCTGCCATTGAAAGATAAATTTTCAAAGTAATACTTATATTAATCCTCAGGCACTAGTTCTCCAATGGTGGAACTTTAGGAGTTGTCCTATTAGATACCTAGTCAACAACAACTTTAGAGTCTCCCATAACCTACAGGGAGAACACACCAATTTTAGCTTCAAATCTCGTAAAACCCCAATATGCCAACATCTCATCATTGGTGTTAGTACTAGGTTCAATACCCACCTAAAGAAGAAAGACATGAGAGTTAATTAATTTTAAGACCATTCCACATCTGGGAGTTTCCTATTGTGTAGCTCCATCAAAATAATGACTTGGGATATCCTCTGATAGCTTAGGTTCACAACTTGTCCTTGACAACTTAACCTTGCTCGATTTGAACTATTCTATGTAGATCCCCAATATTTTTGAACAAACAACAAAAGATGAACTAGACTTATTTTCTAATACAAAATCATTCCTACATCTTCAAATACCCCAACAGATATATACATAAAGTTCTTTACGAGAGGAACATTCTCACACTAAATTTGAAGCCTTTTGTCAAATGTGGAGTGAATCCACAAGCTAGGTATCTACAAGCTCAATTTAACAAGATTCCATATTTTCTTCGTAATGGAAGAACCTATAGACAGATTATACATATGTTTTGCTTCTTCAAAACATTAACTATATACATTTGGTCCATTCCAACCCATTTTCAACAAATTATCCCATGTCAAAATTCTATTTTCTAAACATAGCCAAAGGAAGCATTTCAATTATTGTTGCTATATGCATTCCATTTTGCTGTTATAATTCCATCCGACCCCAAATCCTTTACACTCATCCAGTATGTACAAGAATGTTCCATACCACCAATTTTCCTTACCTAAGATAAAACCTTAATACATTTCTCATCAAGAAGGGAAATGTTGAGAAAATTTGTAGCATTCATCACCTGCATAGAAGGGATCAATTCCCACTCTATCCAAGTGCAATTCCCAATCCTTTAGGACATCCAATACCACGTCCAAGGAAAATACCTGGTCAGTGATGTCCTATCATTCTTAATGTAAGTTGTATGGTTAAGTGACATGGAATTTATGCCCTTGGTTTTTCTTTTGTACCCGCTAGGAGATAATAAAAGATGGCATCTATTATCATTAATGCAACAATGGTTGTAAGACAAAATGTGAGGTTTAGGTATTTTTTGGAATTTTAAAATTTTTAATTTTATTTATTTTTAAATATTTCACAATCACTTCATAACTTATGAAAAGATCATAAGTTGTAGGGTTTTATTGGGAACTGGAACTAAGAGCCGAAAGATGTCAAACCCTAAGGTTTTCTTCGACATGCAGATCGATAGTGTCTTAGTCAATTGGATAGTGAATGGATTTCTATGTCGATGTGGTGTCGAAGATGGCTGAGAACCCACTCGTGCACTGTGCATTGGTGAGAGAGGCACATGTCGCTACGGCATGACCCTACACTGCAAGGGCTCATATTTCCATCGCGGGATACTGGACTTCATGTGCCAGGGCGATGATTTAACGTGATGCAACGGTATCGACAGAGAGCATATCTACAGTTAGAAGTATGCAAATGAGAACTTTGCAAGAAAATCCTTTTCGATTTTCTTAATATCTATGAAGGGGGTCTCCCTATGCTTACTAGTGAACCCACAAATCTCTGTTTTGCAGCTGAAATCCCTAATTCAACAGGTAGATGGAACCCCTTCGAGACTGTAGGGGCTTATCTATGCAGGACGACAACTCTCAGACCACTGGAAACTCCAAAGCCTTGGGATCTCAAAGGATGCATGCATCTCCACGGTGGCCAATCTACGGGGAGGAAATAACAGATCCTCTACTTCTTACCCTAAGTCCTTCAAGGATGCAACATGAAGGAGGCTCTCTACCGCTCAAAATACGGTCCATACCCCTCACCTAGTCTACATAGTAGATTAATCCGAGGAGGTTCCCACTTTGGAGATTAAGCAACTAGAGTCATCCAAAACCTTCTCCTACATAAGGAGTAGACCCTAATCTGCAGATTCAATGGACTGTGGCCAAAAACAAAATATCTCCTCGAGTGGATCAGCTCAAACTGGTCCAAGGACTCTCAAGTATTACTTTGCTCTAGAGGTTTTTTTAGTGACTTTTCTTTCTCGAGAAGACCTTCTTTTAGTTACGAGCAAAGGGACTTGCTTTTGGGGATCTGCTAGGCTTTTCATAACCCCCTAGTTCCCTAAGTTTGACCCTTTAACTATGGTAGTGACGAAGGTGCCCATCTGGGTACGTCTTCCAAACTTACCATTCCACTTCTAGAGTCGATCAATCTTCAAAGGGATAGGAAATGCTCTGGGTTGCTACTTGTCCTTCGATGACATTCGCTCAGGATAAGGTCGATTCACCTTGGACGCATTTGTGTCACCATTGATATCAATTCAAGGCTCCCTGACATGATTGACCTGAAACTAGGCAACTCTATTTGGGTTCAAGCCTTGGACTATGAAAACACAGACTTCAGGTGCAAGATTCGTCAACAAATGGGCCACCTTCTTAATGCTTGTCCACAAAGGAAAACCCAACAACAATGATCAATGAAGGCACACAGAGCCAAAAGCTGGCAACTGCATGAAGAAAACACACAAGATGACTAACTTGATGAAGACACACCCCCAACAGAATGGGAACAGAGATCCACTCCACCTCCACCCAAGGTGCACATGCTTCTTCAAGACTATGAAAGAAAAAAAAGTGGACCTCCAAAAGGACATAAAAGATACAATGAATCTTCCTCTTCATACTCTAATAAGGAACTCCACCATGATTCCATTGATGCAATGTAACTGGCCTTAGTGTCCCCAGCTTCAGGGTGATGGATACAAGTCAAGAAAAAACAAAGAAAAAAAAGGAAAGACCTAAGCTGGGATTATCTTCTTTGTAATTTCCAAGTCATTGCTTCTCTTTCAGCTACCCTCTGCTATGATCCTATACTAGATCTGGATTTAGTGTTTAGTTTTGTTGTTTCGATTGAGTGTTCCGATATCTTCTTCTGGCATATGGCTTTAGTGTTTAGTTGTTCCAATTCGGCCGAGTTTTTTGAGATCTTCTCATGGAAGTTAGCCACTCCTTTCTGCCTCACTTGGCCTTCTAGCAGGTAGTGAAAATTTGATTGTAACATTATTTTCTTTTAAGGCAATAAAAAGTTCTTCACTAACTTAACTTAAAAAAAAACAAGAACTTATGAATAAATTTCAAATATTCTACAAAATAATGTATATTTTCAAAATATTAACTTTAATATATAAATATTAAAAAACTTTGAAAACATTATTTTTTTTTGGCATTAATATAAAAGTCAAGCTTGTTTGTGATTAAGTGATGACTATATCTCTGCCATAGCTTGTCACTCTATAAGTTTGACTTTGCATCAAATCACCAAAATAGTTTATAATGTTTTCGAATAGTTTTGTTATATTATATATTAATCATCAAAAATAATTTATATATTAATCACCAAAAATAAATTATATTGTTTCCTTGTTATTATTTCTCCAAAAATAATTTATATTGTTTCCAAATGGTTTTGTTATTATTTCCCACGGAGGACACATATATAAATTGGTGATGCATATTAACATTTCCACATAATGTTAAAAAAATTGAAAATTGAAAATTATTATATATTAAATATTCATATTTCCATATAATGTTAAAAATTTTGAAAATTGAAAATTATTATATATTAAATACAAATTTTAAAAATCATTTTTCTTAAAAAATTGAAAATTATTATATATTAAATACAAATTTTAAAAATCATTTTTCTTTAATATTTTGTTGATTGTAATTTTTTGTTGGTTCTCATGGATAATATTTGCCTTGTTTTTCACTTCGAAGGGAGAGAATATAAGAGTCTCTTTTCAACTACATTTAAGTTATACACGTACATAAAAGTCTCCTAGTCTCCTTACAAGTTTTCTAGTTTTCTTTTTCACAGTTTTGTGAGGTGGAGCACGATATATAGGGCTGGTCCACCTATCGTGTCAACACCAAAAAATAGATTACAAGTCCTATCAAGGCCTAGCAGGAATTGAACCTGGGACTGCTCTATTACAAAGATTTCAAACTTCTAGACTAACCAATAAACTATCTCCTTACAAGTACAAACTATCAACTTCGAAGGGAGACAATATAATGGGAAACAAATGACAAAATCCCATGTGCAAGTAAAGAAGAGGGAAATGTCTAATCCCCACTTTCCCTTCCATGTGTCCACTAATTCAATAGGGTTGGATGCTAGAAAACCTACTCTTCACTCCCACAAAATTTGATATCCAAAATATTTAAAGTATATAGGCGGGTTTTGAAAAGTTTATATATATATATATATATATCAAAAATATCAATTTATATAAATATTTTTTTAATTCAATTATCATGATTTGAAAAGTTAATAAAATATTTCTTATTATTATTTTAAGTAAAATAAGAAGTTATACGTTTAAATTTAGAGAGGTAGCAATTATATTGGTATATATATATAATCGTTTATCACATAAACAAAACAATCTTATACACTAATTTGATACTTAATTTTAATAATAATTTTAACTTATTATTATTATTTTCAAGAAGAAAAAAATACTATAGATCATAAGGTAAACTTTACATACTTGCACCAAATTACAACACAACAAATAGTTACAGAAACCCTAGCTGACCATAAGTCCACTAATCGACTTATGGTGGTTGATTATTCATCCATTCATAAATAATGAACTATTTGTTGCAACAAACCCAAATTAAACTCATTGGCATGTCACACCGCCGAATATAACTCAAGTCATACTAAACAAACCCAAGTTGCAACAATAGTCACTAATGTCGGTTAAGTAGGCTTTCCATTTCTTTTGCTTGGGAAAAGCAACCAAGCAGATCTTTTACAATGGTGGTACTCGTTAGGTACTCTTCATTTTTAGATGGCGGTTTCTATTCATTGTTCTCATTCAAAGTCCTATTCATCGAACATTAAAACTGATATTAAGAAGCTAATCAGAAATTACACTTGTGAGTTTTCATTCAATCGTGAATATATTCTCTCGCATGATAAAAATGCTCACTTTATTTACAAAAAATGTATGTAAAGTTATTTACCAATCAAGTAAGTGAAGTTAACATCCTAAGCATGCGTTTCCATCTGTGTTCTTGTTTTTATGGCTTCCATCTTATCACCAAAGCTATTCACAATGTGAGGGACATTGCCACCTCGTGGCTCTTGTGTTTATATATTAATCAAGAAAACAATTTATAATGTTTTCAATTATTAACAATTTATAATGTTTTCAATTATTTTTTTTTTATTTGAAATTTCAGAATTAACTAAAAGCACTGATTTGACAATATCGTTGTGTTCTCCAAAATATTTGGCTAAGATGGACAAGAAAAACACCGACAAGATAGATTTCTTACAATAATGTAGAATCAAAATTCTTTGACAAGATAGGTTTCTTACAATAATCTATCACATGTAGAATCAAAATTCGTTGACAGTTGTTGAGAGTTCTAGAATTAAGAGATCAAGATCAAGTTGTTGAGAGATCAAGTGAGTTCTAGAATTAAGAGATCAAGATCAAGTTGTTGAGAGATCAAGTTTGTTTACTTTGATGGATTTATAGGCCACCTTCATTTTTTAGTTCTAGAACTCATACTATTATTTTTACTTTAAAAGGGTAATCTTATTGAATCCCATCTATATTGAGTCAAATCCAATACTAACTTCCATAGGGGGTAATTTGTCCAAGAAAGTCACTCACTCATACTAGTTATGAATAATCTAAGTGGCAAGGGTACTTGTACTCGAGGTAGGGTACATGTACCTGTATTGGGTACTCATACTTGGTATATTGGGTACTCATACTTGGTACTTAGGTACTCGTAAGGTATGTCTCCTATCCTACTATGTCATACCCCATACTCTACATGTACCAAAGACATTATAAAAAATGGGTACTTATAGGCAAAATGGTACGTCATATGTGTTTGGGTACTCCGTACCCCATGTTTGGGTACTCTAAAAGTACGACCGTTTGAGTAAAATGCAATCCATTGGGGAAATGTAATGACCCCCAACCACATCTGAACTAATTGTTTGCCAACTGTGTAGGGAGTCTAGATTAGGACTTATGTCAAACACTTTGCAACATTGTTAAAGTTCCACTGAATATTGTCCAAATTTGGTAGACTGATTTTGCATTGATTTACAATGAATGTTTTTATGGTTTTGTGTTCAACACTCATGGAACATAATTTGACTACCAAATGTGCACATAAAAAATATACATACGTATTTATATTGAGAAATACACTCACATCAACCCAGGAATATATTTGGCAATTTGCAATTTTTTATTGCATGTAACAGATGTTAAGAATAAGATTTGAAGTGTACCTTCAAGTCTGAGTTTGATTGTTTGTTACAACTACCTTGTACAATGATTTACCAAATTTTAAGTAACTTTTAATCTTCCAATTGATATCTATCGAGTGTATGATTTATCAAATTTTATGTTAAACTTCTCAATGTGAATGTTCATTGTTCAATGAATCATTGAATTTAGAATAATCAATCATAATTTACGAAGAAATCTGAAATATGTATGTATGATGTGACTGATATATATATATATATATATATATATATATATATATATAGAGAGAGAGAGAGAGAGAGAGAGAGAGAGAGAGAATACCCCCAACGCACCCATGTACCTTGTTTCAAAAAGTGGTCTCCCCATCTCCGTACCCAAGTTTCTTGGCAACTTAGTGAATACTATTTCAACTATTTTTCTTGAATTGCTCATTCACAAGATGGCTTTCCTAAGTTCTTTTTCCTGGCTAACGCTACTATATAGAGGTGGTCAGCATAGATGCCCAAGAAAACCATGGACAAAATTATAAGTAGATTGACTATGATGCGCTGGTAGTTACCCAGTAGTTTTTTTGGTGCAAACATTGTTTTATTTATTTATTTAGGGCATGACTAATGGGGATGGCGGCTGTGAATCAATTTGGAACAAGGGATGCAAATTTCAAGAGTCATGAATCAATTTGGAGCAGGGGATGCAAGCTTCAATGGTGGGATGGCAGGGTGAATTTTAATTGCATAGTCAATTTCACCAACCATGCAGTAGTCCGTCGTTCACTGCCCTGAAGCATTAATTGATGACATGATGGAGGGGTGAGGGGATCCATGAGGTGACAAAGGTGTGTTCAAGACAATGTTGTTGGAGTGGGTGTTGTTGCAAGGAGTAAGCTATCAACCCGACGATTTGCACCCGAGCCCACCTAATGTCATTGAATCGATAGCCAACTCCACTACCATCCATCTCCATCTCCACCATCTGGCCAGCCGACTCCTCAACGAAAATTCCTCGACAAATATTTTGACCACGCCGTCTCTGTCCGGTGCCAACAGTCTCGAGCATGACGACGAGTTAATGCATGGAGCGTTACGTCCAACTATCGGAGCTTGCCCCTCACTTCCTTCCTTACTCGACTGCTTTATGTCCCCGTAAGCCCACCCTGCTCCCATCGAAGAACTCTGCTTCCAAGTCGCCTCCTTCTTGACTAAGCACTATCCACCATCAACGGGTTCTGCAAGTCAGCCGCACCATCCAAGTAAATCCTCCACTGCATCCTCTCAATGTATTCCCTGTAATTTAGTGTTGAATGTGTGTATAACCATACTAAAAGAAAGAGTGGCTTCACTCTCACTACTTACCTACGATATGTCTTAAGATCCTGCCATGTTCATTCCTCTTACATACTCTCAATCTATCGACTCTCGATGCTTTCAATTTATACCCTCACCAATGCAACTGCCATACGTTTGTATTCCAACAATCAATCTCGAGTTTGCTAGCTATGTTTCCAGGGTTTCTGTTTTGTGTCTTCAAGTGTTAATATAGTGACACAAACTGTGTCATTTGTCTCAAACTCCTTTCTTACATCACGGTACTATATGTGTCTACTTGTGTGCGTAAAATATTAATGACTACCCCTCCCACCACAACAAAAAGCAAAGAAAAGGAAAAATCAAACAAATAAAAAAGAAAAAATAGTGAAACCCAGTGACTCGTTAATGTAATGACCATGCGTTTGTATGCCAACGATCAATCAACAGGGATGGTGCGGTCGTCTTGCAAAACCCATTGATGGTGCAGAGTGCTCAGTCAATAAGGAGGTGGCCTAGAAGCAGAGTTCTTCGATGGAAACCGAGTGGGCTCACGAGGATGCAGAGGAGCCGAGCAAGAGAGGGAGTGAGGGGCAAGCTTCGGTAGTTGGACGTAACACTCAATGCATTAACTTGTCATCAGGCTCAAGACTGCTGGCACCTGGGACAGAAACCTGGGACAGAAGATTTGCCAAGGAATTTCCAGCCGACCGGACGGAGGGTGGAGAGGAAGATAGATGGTAACGGAGTCAGCTATCCATTCGACAGCATCGGGAGGGCCCAGTTACAAATCATTGGGTCGATAGCTTACTCCATTGTTGCAACTCCGCAAATGATTCAACGATGAAATAGATTTTTGCATGAAAAAGATTGATCACAAAGTAAGGGTGGTAATAACCAGAATTTTTGCCACTGTTAATTTACCCTACCTCGCAGCGAGGATTTCTTAAGCTTCAATCTTGAGACAAGTCATGCAAGACAAAGGATCACCGATAACTATACAAGGTAAACAAATCGAGTATAGCATAATTATAGTATTAATTTTCTTTGTGCGTTTAAGCAGGAAGCTCTTGAGACTTGTTGAACACCTACGAATGGGTGAAATCATCATGAGTTCATAGGAAGCTTTTTCAAATTTCCTTACATCTATTCTATATAATCCTGTAACCCTAGTTTTGGATGGAAGAATATAGGCTTACAACTGCTCATTGGGTGGGTGAAATCATCGTGAGTTCATTTACATCTGATCTATATAATCTTGTAACCCTCGTTTTGGATGGAATATAGGCTTACAACTGCTCCACAGAGCATTCGTGGGTGCCTTTCTTGGTCCAAGAAAGGCATATCCCAGCCATTAATCGTTCTACAGTAAAAGAAACCTTGCAGCTTGAGCTGCATTGATGAGAAAGCTAAGAGGTGCAAGCATGTAGGTATCCTTGTTTTTTATACTGGGCAATGGTGGATTCAGGAGGAGCCCAACGGGTAAGCTAGGTGATCCTATTTTCTCTAGCGTCTTTTCCCATCTGCTCTGCTAAGACTAATGAGAAACCAACATCGATCCCAAGCACACCCAAGTCGGTGCACACGGAGAACCCAAGATGTAATGAGGGATTATTATTGCTTAAAATTCAGCAAATAAAAACAAGATTCAGACTTCTTTGAAGACATGTAAAGAAAACAAACTAGAAATGTGAAGTACAGAGCTATGAGTTAGGGATGGACTAGGCATCGACGGTGGCAAATTCTAACAATTTTCAGAACTTTTCGCTGGCCGTAAGCCTGCAAAGAGCGCTGCTAATAGCACCGACCCCTGGGGCAGGGCCATCTACAGTAGCAGTAAGCAGCCTAAGCAGTACAACATAAAGTTTTACTGTCATAGAGACAAAACACTCACATTCCATTTGAAAGGAGATTTCTGCAAAATATTTTGGCTGTCTTCATATCCTTGGTTTTTACTGCACCGCCGGGCAAATATTTCTTTTCCATGACCCGTGGCTTTCAAGCTACATAAATCCTTGTGGTTTGCAGTGCAAAAAAATGGCCCCCTGGGGTTGGACACGAAAATTCTCGCTTAACAGGTTATAAAACTGAGTGGTTATTTTGTTTGGAAATTGTTATTTTGTTTAAACCAGGTTATTTTGTGCAATTTATAGATTATAATATGAAAGTTTAAACTGTTTTTCAGTGGAAGAAATAGGAGTAATACAAAGGTGCATTTTTTGGATTATAATATGAAATTTCATACCTTCTGTAGGTAATCATGGCCTTCTCTAGGTAATCATACCTTCTGTATGTGCGTTACTTGTGAAATGAATTAGAAAATCAGAATATCTATTTATGAAGGAGGAGATCTATGTTTAGCCAGCCTCTACGAGAGTATGCCCATCCTGAGCGAATTCCCGAGCCATAGAATGGGTTGACTATCAATGGAGTTGTAAATTTGGACATCCGGGAATCCCTACTAATGCAAATTTAGACATTAAAATCCAGTATGACTTATATTTTTTTAGTTATTAAAATAACTGTATAGGATGGGCTAACATAATAGTTATCTATTGATAGATCTAAAAAAAGTTTCTATATACGTATCTATAATTACAATCTAGACAAGAAAAATGAAAAGTTGGGCTAGTTGAGTGTTGATGCAAGATAGACTTAAACGTTCGTTTTATAGTTTTAAAAGTGCGCTGCAGTTTCCAATCGAATTGTGGAGATTTGTCATCTGCAATAGCAGTGGATATAATTTACAGGATGGCAAATAATTTACAAAGTGACAATAGAGGGTTTGAGGAAATGATTAAGGACCAGTGATGTTAAATTAAAGTGATTGGAAGAAACTTACAAAGCAAAAAAAACCATAAAACAAGAACATAGATCTGCCTTAACCTCCCCCCAAGATAAAACAAGAACATAGATCTGCCTTAAACCCTCCCTCCTAAAAAAACATTTTTGCTCCAAAAAGTAAATCTATTATACTTAAAGAAAATAAACATTTAAGCTAAGTTTTGAATTACTGTTCTATTCATCAGTCAATGCTATCAAATTTGTCAGGCATAAAAGTTAGGAGTACCGATTATTTGGCAGTTGCTTGCACCTTCCTGTACATGAAGTTGTGTTGGCTGTGGAGTACCGATTGTTTGGCAGCTGCTTGCACCTTCCTGTCTCCATGAAGTTGTGTTGGCTGTGTATCTAGTCGATATGTTTGAAATCTAGAATTAGCTGAATTTGGACTTGAATATTCATGACGTTCCGGTGAAAAAGACCTGTAACAACCGTCAAAATAACATCTGCATTATTTCACAGCTGTTAAACTTGGATCTCTATTTGTGCTTAATAATTCAAAACTTTGTAACACGTGGTTCGCTGGATGGTAGCAAGTGTTGAGTCTTCTAACACTTGGTTTATCGAATGTTGAAAAGCCTTGAAATGTACACCCGGACTATTCACTCTTACGACTCCCGAGTATTCCAACAACTTGTTTTTCTAACACACACGTGGTTTGCTTTTCTAACAGCTAGATTGCTCTTCTAACACGTGGATCGCTCGCCATTTAATGATCAAGAGCCTTGAAATGTACACTCGCTTCAGCAACGGAGAAAACAATGCGTCGCTTCTTCTATGCAAAAATGATAACCATGACAGGGGTTGATAAAGGAACTCAGGTATCTCATGCAATCACACTTTAATTTATTTGGTATTTCATAGTAAAAATTGCATGGCGAATAGGTGATATCTAATGAAATGGATTTGCAAAAACTACAGTCATCTTAATAATTCTCAAGCATAAGACCCAACATATCATTTTTCTGTATAGGAACACTTTCACACCTCTATTATTACACATTAATTTCTTTTAATTGTGATCATTGCTTATATAACCACCATGCTCTTTACTACATTATCTTCTATCAACTATTACACAATCTAGCTTATAAAGCACATGGAAATATTATAGGCCATATCTACAGCAATTTATTATTTTTACGAACAATTTTAACAAAAACCTCTTGTAGTTTACTCATACCTTGCTAATGCTAAATTGTGGTCAAATAAATGGGAACTTACTACCATCTAAAACATCATAGAGGAAAAGCTTATATGAACCTATGTACACCATTCACCAGCTTAACCTGTTAAGAGTAGAAGGTTACAGATTCTTAAAACGAAACTTAGCATCTTCAAAGTCACATTCTTACAACCGTTAATAAAGTACACCTCTATGTTCATACAACCCTATGCTTCTTGTGTGCAAAGTCTGAAAGCTATATTTAGATGAGGAGGCTAGCAATTTAATAACAAGATATTTAAATAACATGGTCCATACCCAATTTATTATGTACAAATAAAGAAATAAGTAATGTTAGAAAGACACAACTATGGAGCATTAACTTGAGTCAAATTGCAGAATTAAATCACATAAGAACAAAAGAAAGAGAGAGAGACACCAATATACATGTGGGATACGTCCACCAAGAATTGTCAATCTTTTTATTATTCTATCCAACAAAGAGGGTTCAATGCAATTTATTTTTCTTTTCTGAAGGTCTCTTTGGTAGAGAACATTTTTTAATTACTATTCAGCCTTATTGCAAGGCCTTCCATTTAAACATAGACAATACCATTTTAAATCATTCAGAACCTTCTCACTTAATTATAAATATAAAAATTACCATTTAAATATTAAAATCTACTTCTTGAATATGAAAACCAAGCTTCCAATATGCACATAAAACTTAGTCTTTATGATTAAACAATGGAAAGAGGATAAAAAGAGGATTGGTTTACTTAGTAACAAAACCACCTTTATCTTAATCAATAACTACATAATGTATGCTGAAGTGACTTTCTTACCATAGTCCACTCCCTTCTTGTAAATACATATTCTTATTATTCAAAAATAATAATATAATATTCATTTTAAGCTTTTCCATAAAAGGGTTAACAAGTACGTGTAAAGAAAAGGTTAACAAATACTTGTAAATAATATCTTCACAAATCATATTACTTAGTGGTTTGGGTATTTAATGAGTTACTTTTACTTCCCTCAAGAGAAATAATTTGCTCTCTTTTCCACGTTATGCATTCAACAAAAGCCAAGCTCTTACATATAAGAAAGACGATACATTACTTCAATGTCGCTTCTTAAGATCTTGGAGTAAACTCAAGTTTGATTTTTCACATTGCCATGAGAACAACAAAGACTTAAATTTCCTTTGACCTTCGAAACTAAGCTCACGACTGTCGTTAATAAAATAGGTTGGTCTTCATTTATAAGTTTTAGCCTTGACGAGGAGAAACCTTTCCGTAGTCAAGTCATTAGTATGTAATAAGTTACATATATCAAGGCCTCGCTCAAAGGAAATAACATTTCCAAGTTGTATGAAAGATGGGTAAAGTTCTTACCAATTTCTATTCTCTTTCCCTTCGTGGTACTAACTATTCCACTCATTTCTCCTAGGTTGTGTGCCGCTGTCAATCCTCCCCTAGTTATTCTCTTGAAAACCCCTTGTTCCCTCCCCCAAGATTCGAGTCTCTAAGGTCTCAAACATACTTAAGGACATATTCTAATTCATTATTCTCTTAAACATTTTTGCAAATGATTTATAATATAATATAATATAACATAGATATTTGTATTGGAATTCTCATATAGGTAATACCTCGTAATGCCATCCCTCCTCCTCTTTATTTTTTAATTATTTCATAAATGATTACTTATTTGTCTTTTAATATATATTTTAGTTTTACATATATATATATTTGTTATTCTAAGTTTTTTCTTCTTTAAAAATATTAACTTTATTTATATGGCATTCTTGTCAAAGTTAAAATCATAATAATAACTAAGAAGATATCCTAATTTTAATTAGGATTACTCGTTAGTAATACTTGGATTTAAGCTAATACTTAGGTTATTGAGGATTATTTAACATTTGCGGCGAACAGTTACTGATCTGAGTTTTTAAAGAACACTTAAATACTTAAAATGATTAAGTGAAACTAATAGACTATTTTTTATTCAGGTTCTTGTGGCACCAAGATGGCATTCGTCATCAAACACATGGTCTTCCAGCCAATTTCCCTCACCCTAATGGATTCATGCCCCAATTTGTTCAGTCGAGTCAAACCCTCAGTCTCCTAAGTCTACCAAAGCAATTCACAACTTAGGAAAAATAAATAACATCGCTTACATTGTTTTTACTTACCTTGAGCTTCTCGTCAGAAAGTTGTACATTTGCATTTATCTTATATTTTTTCGTTAATCAAGAATAGGAGCAGCAGAGGGGATATTACATGGTGGGTTTCCCAAGAAGAACCACAAAGATGAGGCTCTCCATCCATAATAAAATCATAAAGGTTGGGTGGGCTACCTTGCTTAATTGGAGCCCCAAAATCCTCATCGCCGACGAGAGAATCCCACAAAAAAAAAGCCTCAACAAATTTCATGTTGTGACTTGCATGACCTGTATCCTGCACCGCCTACATAGGTAGGGTAGGGGGCATGGGGTTCATCATAGGTCCTTGATATTTCTAATTTTACTTTGCTATCAGTGGTATCAGAGCAAGGTTGTAGATATATCATGCCTCCGGATGGCGGCTCCCATATTGGAGAATATGACATGAGAGATTGAAGTTATGTTTCAGATCGATTTGGCATCACAAGGAGGTGAATACCCTATAAAGGAGATCGCATAGATTGCAAAAAGAGGGAAGGAATTTATATTGTTGTTAAAAGAATGTGTTTATAGATTCTGATCCAATTCAAAAATTGTTGGAGTGGCAGAGATAAGAGAAAGTTGTTGTTTATAAGGTTTTATTTTTGAAAGAATTTTTTATGGAAAAGAAATCACAAGGTATGGAATTAAGTATAAATGAACCCATAATACCATAATATTCTGGCAAGATTTTTGACAATTGGGCATTTAGAATGAAATTGGATTTGATTCATGTGAATTATCAGACATAGTTATAAATGGGTATACTAAACCATAAGATGAGTCTACTTTGAGTCCAGAAGATAAGAATATTCTTAAAGAAAATATGCAAAAGAGTAAAAGGGATTTGTATATAATTGCACAAGGATTGGATGAGTCATTCGTTGGAAGCCAACTACTACATCCAAGCAAGCATGGGACATTGTCAAGACTGCATATCAAGGTACAAGTAAGGCAACAATTGTCAGATTACAAGTACTTAGAAAAGAATTTGAAAATTTGCAAATGAAAGATTCTGAATGAATAGATCTATTCATATATCGTGGTATGGATTGGTTAATCAAATAAGGAAAAATGGTGATGATTGAATAGATCAAAAGGTTGTAGAAAAGTTTTTAAGATGTTTTCCTAAAAAGATTGATGAAATTGTTGTGGTAATAGAGGAATCCAAGGATTTGACTAATTATTCTATAGATGAGTTGGTTGGTTCTTTGAAGAATTATGAAGGAGGGATAAATAGGAATGACAATACTTCACTACAGCATGCATTAAAAAAAAATGACATCTCAAAAAGGAAAAGGAAGAGGAAATATAGGATCAAAGGAAGAGGAAGAGGAAGAAACAATTTTCAAAGAGAAGAAAGAAAGAGTCGAGATCCAGGAGGAAGAATAAAACCAAATCTTAGTTCAAGGGGATGCAATAACAACCAAGCCTCACAAAGGTATGTCAAATCAAATGTCCAATGTTATTATTGGAAGGAGTCACTTTTATAATGAATGTCAAAAGAAACAAGGCATTATGAGCAAGCAAAATGCAAATTTTTTGAAAGGAATTCAAGGTCTTTATTTATTACATGTCATGAAGCTCAGGAAAGTTCTAGTAACATTTGGTTTCTAGATAGTGGTTGTAGTAATAACATGACTGGAAACAAAGAGTTGTTTGAAAATTTGGATACTTGAGTTAGATCAACAATCAAATTGGGAAATGATAACCTATTTGATGCCATGGGGGAAATGTGTCATTAATGTGATAACAAAACTTTGTAAGAAGACTATTCCAGATGTTTATTTTGTACCTAGTTTAAAGAATAATCTCATCTATGTGGGACATCTTATTCAAAATGGTTATAGAGTTGCTTTTGAGGATAATGCTTGCATCATCTTTGATATTTCCCCAAGAAATATGGTGATTGCAAAAGTTGAAATGGAAAATAACAGAAGTTCCCCCTTTGCATGAAAAGAGAAATAGTGGAGAAGATTGGAGCAACTTTCAAGGCATAAAGTCCAGAACAAACATACATATGGAATTTGAGGTATGGTCATCCAAACTTCAAAGGATTGTGTTTACTGCAAATAAATGAAATGGTAAGAGGTTTACCCCTCATTGAAGATCCATGGAGTTCATGTGAAAATTGTATTTTGGCTAAGAAACATAGAGAAGTATATATGATAGAAAGACCACATCTAGATATGCATTTAATCTTGGATCAGGTATTGTAGCATGGACATCAAAGAAAAAACCAATAGTAACAATCTCATCAGCATAAGTAGTGTAGTAGTAGGTACATCAACAACATGTCAAGCAATCTGGATGCAAAGAATCTTGAATGATCTATTGCATGAGCAAGAGGATCCTACCACAATCTCTTATGACAACAAGTACACTATTTCACTATCAAAGATTCATGGTTTTCACAAGAAGACAAATCACATTGACACCATATATCACTTCATTCGAGAATTGGTCAACAATGGAGAACTCATCCTACAACATTGCAGATCAAAGGAACAACTTGCAAACATATTCACAAAGGCATTAGCACAAGAAAAATTTGAGTATTTGAGAAAAATGTTGGACATTGTAAATATTGACGGAGTGTTAGAACTATTTAGTAATTTCTACTACTTGCGTCCTCTCCAACCGTCTGCATTAAATTCTTCAACTTCACCACCGTCCCTATTAAACTCTCCATATTCTTCTTCAACATTTTGTATTAAAAGTATTCATATAGAAATGTGAAAAATAAATTGCATAAATTTGTGTATTCTGAGACCTCTATAAAAGGAGGCGAATATAAACGTTCAAGTCAATGCAATCAAAATTTAGTTTTCCTTGTATTGTAGCTCATTTGTTATTATGTATTTTTCCTCTACCCAGCATCAAATTATCCTAATAAAATTTCTTAGTCAAATTTCATAAGGAATTTGTTTGACATTTTAGTTTTAACGGATTATAATCTATGTTATTAAAATTTAACCTACGAATGCTCAGAGCTCCACTTGTCCATAATTTTTCTGCATGAAAGAACACATTCTAATACATTGATTCAAATTTACTTTGAAATAGCTACTCTACCTACTTTTTCTTGGTGCTATAAATATACTAAAGAGAGTACCAGACACAGTCGTGTAAAGCGTAAGACTAAGGCTTTAAGTAGACTAGTGTTCAGATTTTTCCGTCATTTATTGTAGTGAAAGGGTATATTTTTATATATACCATTTTAGGATTATATAGTTTTTGCATAGTGTAATTCCTTCAATAGGATTTTATGTCTAATAACAAATCTAGTCAATGTTAATCCAATGATATCACTACAACAAATCCTGGAATTAGCGTTCCTTTTTAGTGTAATTTGTTTTTACATTGAGTGGTCAAACTAGACGCTAAATGGGACGCGTCATGGAAAAACTTAAAGCGTCTCAAAAACGTCTTTTTTTGCTTCCTAGATAGCATCCTTTATGAAGTCCAAAATAACGTCTATTTTTTCGCTTCCAGAATAGCGTCCAACTTTGCTTCCTAAACAACGTCGAGGTTTGCTCTCTAAATAACGTCATATTTTGCTTTCTAGCGAGTGTCCGCTTGTGCTTCTTATATGACATCCCTGTTAGCGCCATATTTGCATCCTTAATTGCACCATGTTAGCATCCAAATTAGCATCCAATATTGCATCCATTTTTGCTACCACTTTAGCATCCCATTTTGCACCATGTTTTACTTCCAAATATGTGTCAATTTTCACTTCCAAATTTGCACCAATTTTTTCTTCCTTTTTTGCATCTTTTTTTGCTACCAAAATGATGCCAAATATTTCTTATATTGTTGCATCATATTTTGCTTCCTATGTAGTGCCATGTTTTCAATCCAAAGTAGTGCCTTATTCTGCTACCATATCAATGCCATGTTTGGCTTCACCATTAGCGCCACGTGTTGCATCATTTTTAATGCCTAGTTTCACATCTCTCATTTTTTGGTCACTAATTTATTCGTTTTTAGTTGTTTTATATACAATTTTTGGTCATATTTTTTGGTCACTTATCTCTTATTTTTTGCTTATTAATTTAGTTGTTTTAACTGATATTATAATATCATTAGGGCATGGAGGAATTGAACCACCAACCTCCTGCTTGTAAGGCAAGCACTCTTCCATTGAGCTAGTACCCTTTAAGAATTTGAGAACCTAACTTACAGAGTCCTTTATAATGGTAAAAAGGATCAATACACAACTTTGAGTATCTAATGGTGGGAAAATGATGATAGATTGTATAAGACAATATATGATCAAGCAGGTTATGAAACCGTAAGTGTACCACTATATGAGACCTATAAACAACAATTATCTTAGTGTGGATGCCAAGCATATAGTAGATAAACATGATCATCCTAGAGCCATGTATAAGTGGAGCAATAAGGAGAATCAAAAGAGGATGATCAACCTAATAGTTGGTGCTTCACATGGATCCTATCCACCATCGGATGAGCGAAGTTCCTTCTTCCATCAAGCTAATGAGTATTCACAAGGACAAATGGTTAGGATATATTGTGATGCCAATTCATAATGTTTATTCGCTTCCCAAGGTGATGTTCCAGTTCTTGCATTGGGAGATCTAAATGATCTCCAATAACATTGGATATAAGCATATTCATAGGGCCATAGAGTATATGATGAGGCTATCTTTGCTCACCAATATGAAAATCGATACAAAAAAGCTAACTAACACACTATCTATATGTTACAATATACTAGACACAATTTGTATGTTACAATATAGTATGTTTGGCCATAAAAATGATTCCGAAAATTTCAAACAGTCATTAAGAAGTATGTTGGGTAGTATCTCTTTGAATAAACAACACTAAGAACTAATTCTTGGCAAGGAACATCCACATAGCCAGCATTGGAAACAACATTAAAATTCAATTTGAGCCCATACAATTGTCCTAGGTTGTTCAGGGCACTTTTTTAGATCATTACAGCTATAAGCATGCCTTTCAGAATCGTAAGTAAGCCAAAGAAAATTCTGAGATCAACATCTACATGTATAATAAAGGTTGTTGCAGGGGTGAAGCAACCTTATTCAAGGGCATCCTTTTGTAACAAACAACAATACACATGTGTGTTGAATGTGTCAAATATCTTGGGTGAGAGATTTTATAGTGCTTTCTTGGAGTATCTCAAAGCTCAGTGGATGCCTGAAAATAGAGATTTGGGGAAATTTGAACAGCAGTAAAAGTATTTTTTGGTGTATTCTAAACAATTTTATCTTCAAAACAATACTTCAAACCAACGAATAATGGATCTTAAGGGAATTTGATAAAAATCATGTTCAGGTTGTCAGCAACCATTTATACATTTGTATCCACTAGCTTTCCTTTCAGCATAGTTCATATCAAATTACTATGTCCATGAAATTAACAAATGGAATGGAGATTTTAAAGCCTGTAGCATACCATCTTGGAGGTCCTCACTTTAGTAACATGTTTATTCATCAAGCAACAATTTGGTATCTTTGTAGAAGTAGGTCTAGGCACTTAAAGGCGCTCAAGAATAAATTATGGATTAATTACAATAAGAGTTGATCATTTATTAATAAATAATATCATACTAAGATTTAACCATTTATTAATTACAATCACCCAAAAAACAAAAAAAGCTAGAATAGATCCATCTTAAACCTGTATCGTTTAAGCAAAAAGAGTTTTATAGCTGTTGAGCCCTATCTAGGGCCTTCTCAAAGAAGTCTAGCTCTGTTTATGTCCCATCCAGCTGCAGCCTTGTAAGGGCTAATACTCAGCCTCTGAATCTACTGGGAAGTTAAGATGTCAAACAACACAGTCATGTAAGCTTCAAACATTCAACAACCCACTCAATCTGGTCAGCAATAGGCTTCTCCTTAGTAAATGGCAGCCTCAGTTTTGGGTTTGGAAAAGTGGCAGTAGCTCACTTATTCAGGACAATCATCTTCTATAGGTTTTTTTTCTCTTCGACGTATGTGTTCCCTAGAGGCAACTTGATTGTCATGTAAAGTTCTATTCATTATCTACTCAGGTACAAACTCAGTCAACTCATTTAGAAGCAGAATTATTCATTATTTAGGGTTTTATTCCTTGAAAGGTTTCCCCATAAAAATCTTTGTGTTCTTTCTTCTACTATTGATTAGCTACTATCTAATTTACTATTGCTACAATCTCATATTGACATTTCTTGAATTCTGCTAAAGTTAAAAAGGACGGTTACTACTATTAAATTGAATCCTTATTACAAATTTAACAGCAAGCAGCTCTACCTCTGCATCATATGCAAAAGGTATGGGCGTTGTTACGAGAGCAGAGATAGAAAATGTCAAAGGGTGAGGAGATCTTGATTTTATATGTGTGATTTTTGATGACCTTGTTGCAAGGTATGGAACATGGCCATATTGTCTTGTCATTTTGTCTTGAAAAATATTATTTCTATTATGCAAATTCATCGTTGAACAAGGATTTCCATGAAGAGTTGGTGTAAAGTGAGGCACACAGTCATGTCATTCTCAAGGCATAAAGAAGGTGTCAAGGTGTAAAGTGAGGCAAGTTAAAAATTCATTACATAAGGTTCAAACCCATGGAATATTTTAAATAATTTGCATAGATATTTTTAAAATAGTTTAAGTCCATTGCAAAGGGCATCAAAGACAAGGGCTTTGAAAGTCAATTGTGGCACCCCACGTATTTTGATTTTCAATTCTTCTTGAAGGTGTAGATCTCTTGTTGGTTGATGGCATTATTCCTATTGAAATTTGCAAGCAAATACCTTTGAAACTGAGACTTGGTCTGGATGTGGAGAGACTATAACTTTGAAATCGAAACTTGAAGTATGAGAGACATCAAAATTTATGCACATAATAATTTGAACAATGGAAACTATTTTTCCTGTCGACCATGCACATGGGTCCTCTTGTAATCTCATGTATTGAAGATCATTGAATGGACAAATAAGGTTGACAGGTGAAGAAAATTGTTTGTTTCAAATTTTTAATATCCCAAGTCAATCTTCATATTGAATATCATTTGTTAAAGAATTGCCATTTTTATGTAAATAGTACTAAATGCATTATAAATATCTTTATAGAATTGGTAAACATGATTATATGTATATAAAGATGGGGAGTATGGAGTAATGTCTCTATTTAGTAAAATATTTGCATCTCATATATATATATATATATTGGCAAACTGTAATTTAGATAGCTTGTTATCTTTAAGACTGTTATATTAGTCGGGTTGCTACAATTAATGTGTTTGGTCACATTACGATATTCAATGTAATGTAAGAAGTACAATATTTATTTAATTTATGAAGTGCTATGTTGGATTACAATCGTCAATAACTGTTAATGTGATTTGCAACGTTGCTTTGTGGTCATGTTGCATTATGGTGTTGTTGCTTACTGGATTTTTGTAGCATTAGGAGATTCATTAAATTGTTTTGTAGTAGCTAGGTTTAGTTATATTTGGATTAATTTTGTTCCATTCTGACATATGTCAAGGGTTATGTTAGGTTACTATGTTCATCTAGGGTTAGGTTTATGTTGGATTGTGCCATTTGTCCATGGTTATGTTGTATTATGGTGATGTTCGTCCATGTATTTTATTGGATTGTAAGGTTTTGTAATAGTTCGATTTACTTATGTTTACAATGGTTTTGTTGTATTTCGACATCCATCAAGTGTTATCT
Source organism: Pseudotsuga menziesii (assembly GCA_001517045.1). Taxonomy (NCBI): domain Eukaryota; kingdom Viridiplantae; phylum Streptophyta; class Pinopsida; order Pinales; family Pinaceae; genus Pseudotsuga; species Pseudotsuga menziesii. The sequence goes on from LPNX010543919.1 coordinate 38,404, forward strand.
TGTGTTACGACATTCATGAAGGCCCATATTGCAAAAAATTTGTAGGGTTATGTTGCATTATGGTTATGTTAATTAATTGCTTTTGTTGGGTAATTCCACTGATATTTATGTCTGGAATGTTCGTTCGAGTTGTTATTATATTATAATGGTGCCACAATTCTTAAGGCTGTTATATTTGATTGTGAGAACCACATCGGTGTCACATAAATTCCCACATTTATAATTGGAATATTTCTTAATGGTTTTGTTATAGTTGACACATTCCTTAATGGTTTTCTTGCATTGCAACGTTTATGAACTGCTATGTTGGATTACAATTTTCATTAAATGTTAAGTTGGATTGTGACATTGGTCCATGGTCATGTTAAGCTTGATCGCAACATTCGTCCATCGCAATGTTGCATTATCGTTATGTTCCTTAATGGGTTTCAACACATTATGTGATTCATTATAACGTTGCGCAAGGGTTAGGTGTAGTCATATTTTGAATTGTTTATTCCATTTTGACATACATCAAGTCTTATGTTGGATGACAATGTTCATTGAGGGTTATGTTGGATTGCACCATTTCTCTATGAATATGTTGTATTATTGTTATGTTCATTAATGTGGTTGCTTGCATTACAACATTCAAAGTAATGCAGTCAATACAATATTTATTTAATTTATGAAGTGTTATGTTGGATTATGATAGTCAATGAGCGTTAAGTTGACTTAAAGGTGCCCCAAGGAGTAGTAAAGGCAGTCTTCTCTTGGTCATCTAGTTGCATAGAAACTTGGTTGTATCGAGAGAAGCCATCAAGGAAGGACATCACCCTGGCCCCCGAGACTCTCTGCAGCAGATGTTCCATATTGAGCAGTGGATAGTTGTCTTTTTTGGAACATTTGTTCAAGTTTCTAAAATCCACACACAACCTGATTTCTCCATTTTTATTTCTCACCACTATTAGATTTGCAATCCACTTAGAATACCTGATGGGGATTATGATCTTGGTTTCAAGGAGCTTGTGGATCTCTTTCTCAATCACTGGTAATAGAAGGGGGCTGATGGGTCTCAGCTTTTGTTTGAAAGGAATGGTGTCCTTATCCAAAGGAATCTTGTGGTGGATGATGTTGGTGTCATATGTTTTTAGGTTACTATACTACCATGCAAAGACATCAGCAAACTCTTCTATCAAGCTGCAATATTCAGACTTCTGTTCAGCAGTCAGCCCAGTGGATAGATTTATTAGTTTTGGATGGATTTGGCTGCCTATGTTATTCTCTTGGATGGCAAGATCTATCTCCCTTTTGGCAAGCTTGAAAGGGATGTCATTGTGGTAAAATAGTTCTTCCAATGGTACTAGACCCCGGGGTATGTAGTTGCTCGGCAATTGGACTATATTCTGATCAGTCACTTTATATTTTAATTTGAGCTGTTTGGATTCCTCCATGTTAAGGTTTTCTTGGTCTATGTGTATGTCGGAGAACTCACCTACTAACTGAAGGAATTTACTAAATTCCTCATCATTCTCAAACACCCTCCAAAATTTTACATTGTCTGGAAGAGAGGGTCTATACTTGACTTGAACATCACAGCTAAGCCTAGGGTGTAAAGGAGGAACAAAAAGACTTGCAGAGACAGCCAAGGAATCAACCAGGTGATTCAAATCCCTAGGAATATATGATAGTTCAAAAAACATAAAAGAGTCTATGAGTTTCCATAACTCATCCCTGTAGGCCTTCAATCTAATATTTTTTGTCTGAAAAGTGTTGTTTACCTGCTGTATGATGAGGTCGACATCCCCAAAAATCTTCATGCACATGATCCCCATCTCCTTGGCTGCTTTAACTCCCAGCACCAAAGCTTCATATTTTGCTATGTTGTTTGTGGTCTTGAAATCTAGCTTATAAGATAAGTGAATGTCATCGTTAGCTGGGGAGATCAAGACTATACATGTGCCTGCTGAGTTCTGAGTGCTTGCCCCATCGAAATACATGGTCCAGATTGCTGTTGTGAATTCTTCTGGCTATGGATGGGTGGGCTCAGTGAGCTAAATTGATGTCTGTGGATTATCATCAATTTTCAAAATACAGGATACGAAATCAGTGTCCATGGCGTAAATTGGGTGATTCACTGAGCGACTCTCTTTGCTTATGATGTATGCTAGCTGATTTTCTCTGTACAGCCACTTAGTTTCCCCTCTAAACATGGGAATGGTAGCATATGTGAGATCCATCTGGAGGGTGTCGCCTAATCTTTTTCTCCACGATCAGGACATCAAGAGGCTGAATTTTGGGGGAATATCGGCCACTACGATGTCCATCATTATGCTTTTCGAAGGTAGCTGGGTTAAGTTTACAACAAGATCGTTGATAAGGCCTAAGCATTTTACCTTCCTGGAATCAAAAGAGAATAAATCGTGGTAGGGCTTGAAAATGTTGAGGCCAATCTCATCCATCACAACTTTTGGCATTAGGTTGTGAGAGGCTCCTAAATCCAGCAGACAGTTATGGAGGATCTTATCATGGATGTTCAAGGATATATAGAATGGTGGGCAGGAGTCCTTTAGGTCTTCAATCATGGGGCCCAGGGTTACAACAAGCTTGTCATATTGAAGATTTACAAAGTCAGTGTCAATGTGCACCTTGGGCTGAAGGGAATTTAGAATGGAGGTTTTAAATGCATCATTCTTCATCAACTCAATCAAAGGAAAATGGATTTTCAATTTTTGAATTTCAGACTCAAGGTTGAAAGCATAATGCAGCTTATCTGGAAACCTTACCTCATGATTTGTAGGTTTGAGTTGGACTTGATTAGATGTGGATGAAGGTGCTGGTTTATGCAATGCTTTGGATGGAACAACCCCTTTCTTTGGTAAAACAACCACCTTTCTAGCAGGTGCAACGGGCTGCTTGACAGGTATAGCATTCTTCTTGAGGGGAGCAACCAACCTAGACCTTAGCTGGTAACCTTCTTGACCATTAGCCTGATAGACAGCCTCTTCAACGATCTACTCATCAATCAGGGATTCTTCATATTCTACCTGGGTCAGAAAAGAATAGTCCACCTCATCCTCCATGTAGTGGATATTGTCTTCAGCTTCTCCTTCGTCTTTGATGAATTCTGGCTCTTCTTCTAGTACAAAATTTTGAAATGGAGCTCTTATCCTCTGGTCTTCCCCTTGATTTCTCTCCCTTCTGAGAATCTGAACAGGGGGGTTTCCTCTTCTATAAGGGACAAAAATTGGGTTTCGAGGAGCAAAGTTACTTGGCCCCTTACCCCTCACTAGTATATGTCCTTGGTCCTTCAATTTAGACATTTTAGAAGTCAGGTTGTCTAAAATTTTGGTCATTTTTTCAATATTGTTCTCTGATGCCGAAGCCCCACTATAGCCTGATGGCTTCTTTCTCATGCCTACCTTCCCTTTGACCTTCTGAGATGCCAGAATGTTTGACTCTACCTCTAGGGCAACATCCTACATGAGTGATAAGGAGGCAGACCTCCTTTCTTTGAGAAGTAGGCAGAAGTTAGAGTCAAAAGCATTTGCATAAGTTATCATAACGAGTTACCGATTGGCTTAATCTCAGTGGGGATCTTGCTGTACATGTTGTTGAATCTTTTGGTAAAGTTGGAGACAGATTCACCATTTTCTCTTCTCAAGTTGTTGAACTATGTGATGTAGCAGAGGTGGTCTCTTCTCTCTCCCCAATGCTTTAGGAAAACGTCATCTAGGGCCTCTATGCCCGCCACTGACCCAGCAAGCACTTCCTTAAACCACTTCCTAGCCTGGCCATCTAGACTTTGCACAAAACCTTTGGTCCATACATCTTCTTGTTCTATATTTATATTTTCAGCATAGCTATAAAAATCCTCTAGATGTTCTTTAGTAGTGAAATCCCCTTTCCCTGTAAACTTAGGCATATACTTGAGGTAATCCCCAGTAGGCATGGCTGTGAGAGGATTTGGAAAAACAAGGGGTGCATACCTAGCTACTAGTATCCTTTCCATCTTGGTCATTTGAGGGGTAGCCATATTGGAAATTAGTATGGACAGGGTTGTGGAAGGTAGCACTGATGAAAATATTTGCCGAGAATGTGGGGGTATACTTATCCCAGTGGAGTCACCAGGGATTGGATATTCACAAGCAGCAGTGCTTGAAGATGCCCAAGCCCTAGATTTTTCTAATATATCTTAAAATTCCTGGGAATTACCAGTTTTAGCAAAAGAAAAATCAACAGAAAGATTTCTTGAAATACCTGATGTAGATTTTTGTGCAGCACTACCGGTCTGCCTTAGTAAAGCCCTGGCTTTCTTCAAAATTTCTTCTGGATCTGAAACTGGTGTTGCTAGTGGCCCCTTTGGGTTTTCTCTGGTACTTGGTCTTCTTGAAGCCACCTTATATCAATGGAGTCACCAGATAGATGATTACAACCGCAATAATTTCCAAGCTTTGTCTATCATCAAAGCATGGATCTATGTCATCTCCCAGGGAAGCTAAGCTTCAATCTCCTCTCCCCGGCAACATCACCACTTTGTTATCACTCCAGAAACTTCTCTAGGTTTTAGCTCAAGGATGCCTGGTAACTTAAACTTTTTTTGGGTTTTTTATATGGATCAAGCCAGATAACTTATATAACCTCTCACTCTTAAGCCATGCATGAGGCTCACTCAATCACAAGTATTTTAGTTACAACTTGTTCAGTAGTTTGACAAAAAGGTGCTGGAATGGAGAACTCACCAGATTGGCAGACTTATACACATAACACATGCATACAAATGGTAAATCTTGACAAGGATGGTACTTATCAATCAAATCACACTAAATCACCGATAGGATGACAACTATTAGCTATTAATAAAATTGAAATCACCTAAATGCACATTCAGACAATAAGTACACTAATGATAAAGAATATGGTTGAACAGATCACAACAAAAGAGCTCGTATTTAGAATAAACTAGTTGAGACGCTTGATAATGAAATAGGCTTACAAATCCCCAGGGTTGAACCTTTATTAATCAAATAATCATGGGATTTATAGCCTTTTACAAAATTTATAGATCATGAGAATCATATCTGTTTACACAAAAAAATAATTGAAAGTGATAGTTTTTCCATATTAGGGCTTGAAACCCTTGCTAACAATTTGTTTATTTACTGTAAAGATCTAGTTCACTGGGCGATCTTTTAATGGCTGAAGTGGTCGTTGATAATCACCACTGCTGGTTCGCTGTGAAATTGCTGCCAACAACTAGTGTATCGGCGTCTAACTGAAGTTCCCTGTCTTGTTCAATCCACCCGAAACCTTTTTAACTTTGTTGCCACAGTCGCCTATCGGAAGCCTTTTCTTCTATCACATTGGTGCCCCAAGCCTGACTACTTCCACAGTTTTGACGCTCCAATTCCCAACTCTTTCCGCATTTTATTCCTTATCTCCGTCGTCGCCGATCGGGGGCTTTTTCTTTTAGCTCGTCAGTGCTTTAAATCTCTATTTTTTTCGTCGTTTTGGCTGTGAAACGAACTAAATTTCATTGTATTGCTGCCGAAAGTTGATTTGCGACGAAATCGGGGCATTTAGTCTTCTATGCGGTCGATGGACAATCTCGCCATTCACCAATGCACGCTATCCCCTTTGTTTTTCTTTCCAAAACTTTATATGCTTGTCTGTCGGTGATTCTGTTCTATCGCCATCGGAGGTCCGTAGAGGTTTGAATCAGGTCTTTAGTCGTCTATGTCACTGACACTGCGGAGATGTTTCATTGAAAACTTGTCGATCCATAGTCTGTATGCCTTTCGATCGCTAATGATCCTTTATTGTTGCGCTTATCGGAGTGTTGTAAAATTTTTCATTTATCGGGAGCCTTAGTCTATTTTTCTTCCGCTGTTGCAGTTTCCCATTTCATTTTCTTGCCGACGGCTAGTGGTTCCGAGTTTCGACTTCTGATTCTTTCCTTCGGTGGTATTTAGTTCTTCACATCACCAACTTTTCGGAACCTTTCAGCCTTGTCCCGCCGCTACGTAGTATTCATTTCTTCCAATCACCGAAGAGTTTATATATTGTCGCACTGTTGGAATGATCCTCATCATCGATCGGAAGCCATAGTCTTTCATCCTTCCACAATTGAGGCTCCATAGTGAACTATTTTTCCATCGGTTAGTCTTTAGCACCTTTGACGTTGAAGTTTCCATCTACTTGCAGAACCTATAATTTGTATATCTTCTGCCCTTTCGGTTCCTTAGTGAACTATGTTGTCGACTGTTAGTCTTCTCGAGCTCTAATGCATATCTTTAGTTCCTCTTATCGGCGATGAGTCCATGTTGTTTCGGAACTCGTGGCCAGTCCATGATCACCGAAGATTTTATGTTGTGGTAGAGCCCGTAGTCATTTGGTTTTCCGTCGTTTCGGCTCCTCATTTAACTATCTTTCCACCGATTTTAAAGTTTTCAAGTCCCGAACTGATTTTTTTGGTGATCGAAACTCAAAACTTATTACTATCAGAGCTTTCAGCCACTATCTTCTTCACAGTTGTGGTGCCTTTGGGAACTAGCTCTCTGATCTATAGTATTAAAAACCTCTGATGCGCAGTGTTCCTTCCCTCCGATCGGTGGTGGTTTTTTTATTTATTGGCTTCCTTTAATCATTATATCTTCCGCAGTTGCGGAACTTCTAGTCATTGTACTCTCAGTAGTTGCGGCATAATAGAGGACTACATCTCCAATTACTTTCTAAAATTGTTGTGATGGTAGTAATAAGTTTAGCAATATTCCTAATTGCCGATGGGGTCTTCCTCCTGCTATTGATATTCCATCTTTCGGTGGCTAATGAGATGTTTTGATCCTCACCCAAGCCACCGAAGCTACAACTTTGTGAAATTTTGCATAAAAAATAAAGGCTTTCAAAACTGTTAGTGATCTTCATATCTTTCATTGCATGATTTAAATCCTTCATACTATAAAAAATAAATTCATTTTATTTTGGGAGATAAAACTTACAATGATTAATACCTATTGAATTACATACCAAAACCTTGCAAGGAATGAAACCATGTTGCAGGGAATGGGATAATATCATTGAATGAATTCATGCTTGGAGTGAGAGGAAAGAAATTATTATACATGATAATGTTGCTTCATTTATTGTTTGTTGGGATAGGTACACGATGCTTTACAAACATTGATCTTTCACCAACTGCAAAATGAGTAATATTGCAAGTTTCCAAATCATAGTATATGAATGGAATTTCAGCATTCTTGCACATCGATATAGAAATTCCCACTTCTCATAATGGTACATAGTCTGAACAATGTGTATTTATATTTCTTGTCATACCTTGTAAAAGGGTCTATTTTAACCCTCTACCATCCTTGAAACGATTTTATGTTTGTTGAACTCGATTTTGACCACGTTTGAAATCATGAATTTCATTTATGCACCATATACTTTTAAAACCATCATTCACAAGACATATCAGTTGGTTGTAGTGTATGGTGAGACACATAGATCGTTTCCTACATCCTGTGTAAATTGAATGCACACCCCATATATTCAATTCAATGTTCAGTGAGTACATTATGTACACATATAAGGCATATTATTCGAAATTTATTTTCACATGTAGCCAATATATTTTTCCTATATAAAAAACGTCATCTTTAGGAGCTGTAGGTTCACCACCAGCACCGATGGTTTCTCTCCGAACTCTTTTGATATTGCTGTAGAGAAAAAATTTAGAACCATCTTCATTGTGCTTATGACGTACACGTATCCATCCATGTTTATGTTGACCAATGTTTCCTATCAGAGAAAAGAGACCATGGACTCCTATATCAATAATGCCTATATTTGAAAAATGCTTTATGAATGGATTGACGATGTAATAATCCTTATGCCCTGGTAGTGGACAATATTTAGAGACCAAAACAATTGAACCAACTATACATTCAATCATATATCTATATTTTGGATAAGGGACATGCAACAAAGATGTATGTCCTATAGGATTAATAAACTTATTTACAATATGGATTTGATAGTGTCCCCACAATTTAATTAAAAAACCTAGTTTCTATTATATTGTTCTTTTTCCAAGCACTAACAAAATTTGGTTTGAACAATAGCTCTTCACAATGTTTAGATATTGATCAAAAGCGAATCAATGTTGAAAATGGAACCCATAGGAGGATCATCTCTAGAAACTCGAGTGGTAGTAAACTCCAAATGTTAGGATCCATTTCAAAAAACTAAAAAACAAAATTAAAAATACATTGTTATTGTCAACATAATGATAATATTTTTTAAGAATCAATTGTTTAAATAAACAAAAAAAACTCTTTAAACTAACAAATAAAGTACAATTTGATAATGGATTAAAGTACAATTTGATAATGGATTTTATGAACAAAGTAAAATTCAAAAATGGATTAAAACTTATAAAATATGTTTAAGACATCTATAACTGCATGTAATGATACCGTGAAATAAATACACTGATACAAAAATGAACAAAATGTAGTTTAAAACTATTTTTTTCTATGTAGAGGATGAACAGAGTGGCTCAAAACTTTTTTTTTTTCTTGGCATGACACCATGAATTTTCTTTTCTCTTTTCTCATTATTTTTTTGGGTATTAGTGCCAAAATAATGAATTATGTTCTTCAACAACCTGTAATTATGTTTATATTTTATTGCATCCTCTAGCTTGTCATATATCAAACCAAAACTTGATGATCTTTTCCCATATGTACAAAAACCATAAATAAATATTTTTTGTGTATCAATAATGTTGAATTTCTTCCATATCTCCTTTTGAATTTCAATCTTGGAAAGGCTTCGTCTCCTAGGATGTAGAATATTTATTTGAAATCAACGTCTCAGCCTTGGTTCATCTATAAGGTGTTTGATGCACACAGTTGGATAGTGGTTGATTTTCTTAACATCCATTTTTCTTTGGATTTTAGGAAAAGCTATGGAAAACAAACATATATGGTTTCATGAATTTGAACATCATCATAATTAAATAATACAGTCAATAACAATGAAGGAAATGTGGAATTGAAAATAAAACTATAACATATCAATAATAATTAAATTATAGATAATAACAAAATGTAAGTTTCATAACATATACAATTGTTACATTCATGCTCATGTTTTATATATTTAGATCATTGTCATGTCCTCTATTAATGTAGCATTTAATAATATTTATGTACCACAGTTCGTCAATCCATTCACATTTAATCGATATAACTAAAAATTCCAATAAATACATTTACTTGTCAAAAAAAATACTTGATAGATATTTAGATATGATCTTTACATAAGATCAAGATGTTAAGTGGTTAAAGTAATATACATATTAGTAATTTCAATATATTAGCAATCATTTCACCTATGTATGTAATATCGATAGAACTATGGATTACAAAAAAAATCATTTTTTTTAATTGCAACATCTATAAAAAAATGCTCACAACACTGGGGCATGCCATGAATTTTTGTACTACTTATATGTAATGTTTCCAACACATGGAAATGCCAACAATGTCTGCGATGAATCCATACATAATTTGAAACTTGTTACCTTTACTCTTTGAATACATAGAAGAATATTAAAAATAAATTCAATTAAATTAGTAATTAGAAAAAAATTTGCCACTAGTTTTTCTATTGTAATGTAATGTGAATGCTTCAAAGATTTGAAATCAATAGTGACTAAACATCAATATTCAATAAACTTGCTTGGGAAATTCCACCTTTATGGTCCATTTGGAGGATCACATTGTATGTACAATGGTTTATCTTTGATAGGAGGCAAATTCCCAAGGTCTCTAACAAGAATCAATGATTTTCCACCAAAAGGAATTGACTTCTTTTCTGGAAATGGTTGACATAAATGTGAGTCAATTTTTATGAACAACCTTGGCCATATGAAACTCGTTTCATCAATTAAAATGTGCGTAACATCTAACATTTCTTCTTGGCCCATACAAAAAGTGCTTAACTATGTAAAGATTTGAAGTCTTTAATAGGAATTCTGAGGGTCGAGTGAATCGTTTTAGCTCGTATGTTGAAGGAAGCTACTCCACTAGGTGCTAGAAATAGTAGAGGGACTTTTATATTTCTTGAATGCATTGAAAATTCTTCTAAGATACAATGTATAGGGTAATAATTTCCAGTTCCTGTAGTTCCTTGAATGATCATTTTGAGTGGGTCTGCATTCGGTCCTTCATTGAAATGTTCAATAACATCTTCAAAACAAAGATGTTGCTTATCGAAAACTAAGGATGGAGAAACTCATCTAGAATGGGAGAGATTTGGTATGGAACTTCTATATTAAAACCATCAATTTTGCACATCCAATTTTGGATGTTATATTGATAAAGAACATGTCAATGACCTCAACAATTAAAATCGTGAGCAAAAAATGCAATTGGTAGATCGGTTTTTTCTTTCACGTAGATGTGGCCTAATGTCAGTAAATTAAGGATATGTGATAAACCACATACAAAATTGGATGTAGATCTCTAATTTATAAAAGATTCATTCTTTCTTCCTTTTGAATTGATTTAATCTAAGGAATTTTGAAATTTATTTGCATGTGATAAGCCAGTTGGAGAGGCCTCCCATTTTGCAATCCATTATTGGATGTTATACACAGAGAATACATGTCATTGAATTCGACAATTTAAATATTGATTCATGATTTTTTTTCAGTTATTTTATTGAAATGTTACATATTTTGTTTGGATATTAATTTGTTTTATTGCATTATATTGTATTCCGTGAGAACTGTTTGGCTTCTAGTCATCTAATTATGATGATTTTTTGTTAATTGCAACTAAATCTATAAATGAAATTCATATTAAAATTCAATTGCATGAAAAGAACTAAATTCACAATCGAATCATATTCATAAATTATAAATTCATGAATACAATTTGAGAAAGAAGTGTCCTGACGTGAGGAGTCAAGAGACATGTGCTAAATCAATTGGTGAGGCCCCGCTTGCACATCAAATTTTGGATGTTAGATTGATAAAGGATGTGTCAATGAACTCAACAATTAAAACCGTGAACAAAAATGAAATTGGTAGATCATTTCTTTTAATGTAGATGTGTCCTAATGTCAATGAATGGAAGAGATGTCCTAAACTGGAAAAAAATTGGATGTATGACTCTATTTTATAAAAGAATCATTCCTTTTTCCTTAAATTGGTAGATTATTTTTTTGATGTATATGTGTCCTAATGTCAATGAATGGAGGAGATGTCCTAAACCGAAAAAAATTTGGATGTATGACTCTATTTTATAAAAGAATCATTCCTTTTTCCTTTTGACTTGATTAAATCTAAGAAAATTTGAAATTTCTCTGCATGTGATAAACCAATTGGTGAGACTTCCAATTTTGCAATCCATTAATGGACGTTAGACACAAAGAATACATATCATTGAATTCAACAATGATAATATTGATTCATGATTTTTTTTTCAGTTATTTTATCAGAATGGTACATATTTTGTTTTAAGATTAATTTGTTTTATTTCATTATATTGTATTCTCTTATAACTATTTGGCTTTTGTATAGTCATCTATTTATGATGAGTTTTTTTTCATTAATTGCAATTAAATCTACAAATGTAATTCAAATCCAAGTTCAATTGCATATGTAAAAAGTATTAAAAAAATTATTCTTTAAATATTTCTTTTCTTTTGTTGATAATCATCCATTTTTCTTTTTTTTTTATAGCTACAAACGGATCCTGCAATCTGGATTTTATTGCCAATGGATATATTGGAAATGATCCTTTTGTGGGTTCCTTTTTCAACATTGATCCAGTTAGGATCAATTTCTAAACATTGTCATGAACTATTATGGAAACCCACATTTACAACTTCCTGGTTAAACAATCACATAACCGAAGTTGGATTTTTAGTTGAACTATGGAGGCCATACCAGATCGAAATTATATATAAATTTATCAATCGTATAGGACATACGTCTTTTCTACATGTTGTCCGTCCAAAAAATAGATATTCAATTGAATGCACGACTGGTTCAATTATTTTTGTATCGATGTATTGTCCTTTACCAGGTCATAAGAAGTATTACATTATGAATCCAATCAGAAGACATTTTTCATATATAGGCGTGATTGAAGTAGGAGTGTATGGTTTCTTGACACTCATATGCAACACTGGTGATCATAAAAACAGATGGATAGTAGTTCGTCATGAAGAGAATGAACATGGTTCACAATTTTTTGTGTACAAAAACATGAATAGAGATTGCAGAGAAATTGATGGACCTGATTTCACCCCAAGACCTCCCAAAGATGCAATTTTTTATAATAGAAAAAAATATTGGATGCATATGAGGGTCGTTTTAGAGGAAAACGCTCTATAATCCTATTACATGTGCTCACTTGACATTGTATTGAACAAATGGCTTGGTCATTCAATCCATATAGGACGCATCAAACGATCCATGTGTTTAACCAAACATCGAAAAGAAATTGATATGTCTTGTAAACGATAGTAGGACAATATGGTCCATTAGGGAAATGGAATATTTTAGGATTGATGCCTGTCCAGTTCAAGAGGTGCATGGATTTTATATATTTGGCATAGATTTAAGTTGAAACCTTTTAGAAGATATGGAATCCCATATAAATACACATTGTCTATGGTACCTTCCATTTCGAGCTGTGGGGAGTTTTATTCTGATTTGTAAATATGGTCAAATTCCATTAATATATTATGACCTCAACACTTGCAAGGTTACTCATGTAGGATCTCATGAAGGATCAATGATCCCAAGTCTTCATTTGCATATGCAAATAGATAACAAGTGCACCGATATTATCATGTCTAAAATGTTTTTCCCACTCACTCCAAGCATGGAAGGATTCGATGATTTTCTCCCTCTGCCTACAAATTGGCTTGATTCTCCATATCATTATGGAATGTAAACAATATGCACAAAGATGTTTTATTTTGCATCTTATCTGAATTTTGGTGATCTTTTTATATTATCTATGTCTATGTCATCCTTACCTATATGTAAATGAACAATATCACTAAAAAATATGCAAAATGGATGTTTTGTTTTTTGGTTGTATGTAAATTCTTGCGATCTTCTTTATATATCATAATTCTATCTTGTACATCGATAGTAAAAATAATACGCAAAAAAATGTTTCTCTTATTGTAAAAATTGTAATCATACTTATGGCTACCAAAAAAAGAAGCAAACAAAGTGTATTTCATCACTTGCTAAAAATAAAGGAATATTTACATTCATCGGTGTGCTAGCACATTATTTTATGTTGTATTGTAGAAGTGGATATGGTCCCTATGATTTGAAAATTATTGCCAATAGACATACTTGAAATGATTTTTCTTTGGTTTCCTTTATCGATGATTATCCATTTGAAAATGGTTCGCAAAGACTGGAGTCATAAGTTGTTTGATAACAAGTTCATCTCACAATGGAAACACTACCAAACCAAATCAATGGAGTTTTGGTTAATTTTGGCCCTTGTTATAGACAACAATTCAATGGTCGTTAAGTTAACCAACTATGAAATTGTTCATCTCTATCTATGCCACTCCTAAACAACGACTACAAATTGAATCCACATGTGGTTCAATTGTTTCAGTTTCGTCAGCTAGTAACTTATATGCAAGAAGAAACTACTACATCATCAATCCTTTTACAAAGACTTTTACATTTACAGGGTCTCTTGATTTGGTTGATTGGGGTTTCTTTGCATTGTTGAGAAATTTTCAAAGAAAAAAATACCATTGGGAAACTCTTAAACATGTTTATGCATAACTTCAAGCACGATATTTGATTTCTAGCAGGATTCACATGCATTGGAGACAAACATGTCCTCCAGATGGTGAATTTCTACCGCCCAAAAATCCCATATTGCATAATGGAACAATGTATTAGGTACATATTCATATGATTTCCAGAGATAATCTTATATTCCTATAAAAGTTATGTTGGATAGATCTGGATAATAACAAATTGGGGATCCAACTTATTCTGCACTCAAATTCAACAATATCTATTAGCCTAGCAAGTCATTGCAGTGAACTTCGTTGTTTTATCAACAATGGGAGAACTATAGTGTGGTCTATAGAAGAAACAACCAATCAAATTGATTCAATAATTCCAACAAATTCATAAAGAAATAATGGATGGATTGAAGATGGACTACGATGGAGTTTCATGTCTGATTTGACCTCAGACATCAATACCAAATGCAATGGATATTTTCATGTTGCAACATTTGATAAGTACATTCTCATGTGCAAATAAAACCGTCTAGCTTTCATCTTCCATGAATTCACCAATCCACTTTCTAATGGTGTAAGTGGAGATGGAATGTTGGAATCCACATATTCCAAACTTCTCAATCCAACACAACTAAGTGTTTTTGAGATTGTGAACAAAATTTCGATCATTCTAAGTTTCCCAAACATGGATTCAATTCATGATGTGTTTTGAATGGGATAATATAAACATATATGGAAAGTTACTTGGACGTACCTTATGCAAATCGACATTTCACATTACTACTTCAGCAATCAATCCTATCAAGGAAATTGTTCATCTCTATCTATGCCACTCCTAAACAACGACTACAAAATTGAATCCACATGTGTTTCAATTGTTTCGGTTTCGTCAGCTAGTAACTTATATGCAAGAAGAAACTACTACATCATCAATCCTTTCACAAAGACTTTTACATTTATAGGGTGTCTTGATCTGGTTGATTGGGGTTTCTTTGCATTGTTGAGAAATGTTCAACGGAAAAAATACCATTGGGAAGCTCTGAAACATGTTTATGCATAATTTCAAGCACGATATTTGATTTCTAGCAGGCTTCACATGCATTGGAGACAAACATGTCCTCTAGATGGTGAATTTCCGCCGCCCAAAAATCCCATATTGCATAATGGAACAATGTATTAGGTGCATATTCATATTATTTCTAGAGATAATCATAAATTCCTATACAAGCTATGTTGGATAGATCTTGATAATAACAAATTGGGGATCCAGTTTATTCTGCACTCAAATTCAACAATATCTATTAGCCTAGCAAGTCATCACAGTGAACTTCATTGTTTTATCAACGATGAGAGAACTATAGTGTGGTCTATAGAAGAAACAACCAATCAAATTGATTCAAGAATTCCAACAAATTCATCAAGAAACAATGGATGGGTTGAAGATGGACTATGATGGAGTTTCATGTCTAATTTGACCTCAGACATCAATAACAAATGTAATGGATATTTTCATGTTGCAACATTTGATAAGTACATTCTCATGTACAAATAAAACCGTCTAGCTTTGATCTTGTATGAATTCACCAATCCACTTTCTAATGGTGTAAGTGGAGATGGAATGTTGGAATCCGCATATTCCAAACTTGTCAATCCAACACAACTGAGTATTTTTGAGATTGTAAACAACATTTTGATCATTCTAAGTTTCCCAAACATGGATTCAATTCATGATGTGTTTTGAATGGGATAATATAAACATATATGGAAAGTTACTTGGTCGTACCTTATGCAAATCGACATCTCACATTACTACTTCATTATCATATTTATCAGATCCATCTCTTTCCAATGGACTTTTTAAGAGTTTTGTAGTGTACATTCTCTTTGAAATAGAAATATATCATACATGCCATTTTTTTAAAATGTATTGTTTAAAACATTTGAGTAGCATATTAGTTCATATATTAGCGTGCCTGGACAATAAAAAGAGTATAAGATATTATTTGAAAAAAATTGAACACTTTTATGTTTTTGTTTCTTCTTGCTATATTTATAACATGTATTCCTTCACTAATATGGTTTCACAATAGATAATTTTTTATATGTTCATGTAGATATGTCATCAGAGAAAAATAATAATTGCAGCAGTGAGAATAACTTTATGGAAACATGGTCTCACAAAAAAGATCTATCCTAGAGAAAATACTATAAAAACAGAAGAAGATATTAATAGGAAATGTCGTTTAAACTACACAGAGAATAATGAGGAAATAAACAAATGAAGAAGAGAACGTCATGGTCATTCCTTTGAAAACGCCATTGATTCTAAAGATGATCCCACTAAAATTCCAAAGCATATCTGATATAATGAGGGATTAAAATCATCGAAGTCAATTTTTAGCATCAACACCTACTTATTACGACAATTATAACGAAATTTCAAATGAAATTATTCAACCATTCATAGATCATATTTTTGGCGAAATTTTTTCTAATCATGGCACATAGGTATAAGGATTGCATTGCGTTGTATATATTTGAATATGTATTTATGTGTAGAATATGGATATACTCGCATACATGTTTAATGTTTAGATATATACTAACAACAATTGTACGAATCGATCATTGGATGAGGGCAACGATGTTATCCCAACAATTTAAAATGAAACAGTACAAAATGATAACACAAATATAGTAGAAAAAAGAAGTGGAATAAGAAGAATTTCTCTTGGCACAACAAAGGACACGAATTCCAAGTCTACTAGGAATGACTCATACAGTCACGCAAACAATACATTGTTAATGCATGAACAACAAAGGTTTCAAAATCTACTCACAATCGATATACAAATTTCCATTTCACCAAGAACTGTTTCTCTTGGAACAACCAAGTTATCATTTTACCTATCCACAACAACAACCATGCATTCAAATTTAATCAAAATAAAATAATATTAGATACAATATTATTTCATCTTAGTGTGAAATAATTAGATGAGAAATTGTATTCAAATTTCATGATAGTAACATCCATGGACAACAATTGGCCAGTCTTGTTTTCCCTAATTGTCAAAACAACAGGAGACCTTGTCATCTTCTTGTGACAATGACTCTCTACAAAATGTCATCTAGAATTATGTTCAGTGCAACCAACTTGGGAACATGGACTTCAATCAGGAAAACAATTCAACACTAATGAATGATCAAACAATAATTCGAAACTGATTCATGATCAACATCCCAAGTGGATATGCACAAAGGACTATTTTTCTTGATACATCAAAGGTATTACTCAACCTATTCGCAACCAAGTTACATATTTTGATTATACCAGAATATTTAACAACCACTTTTTGATGTTTCAGGATAATAAAACTGAGGATCGTCGAGGACACAACAATTAAACCCCAAATCATCTCAATGGTATGATGGAAACCAACCTTCAATATCATTTTCATGATGGAATCCATATGGGTCACGTTCCAAGCAATGGTACTCGACGAAGACAAGTCAGGAATATACATTGTCACAACAATAGAGGAGAGAGTTCATGTTTCCCGTCATCATCTCACTCCACATTGAATGATAATGTCCATGCTTGAAATAATGGTTTCAATATACATACATCAAGAAATATGATTGAGTTTTTCCAACAAATGTCCCCTTTTCATCAAGCATGTCATGCCCAAATTGATAAATTGTCAATTATACAAATGTGTAATGTTTGTCATGAATACTACCCTGAAATCACTATTTTTATACGAGATGGACCTATTTGTGTGAGATGTAGGAAATAGATTGATATCCATCCTTTCTCTCAAGATAACAACATGAATTCTATAAAATAACCTCTTATTTTTATCAATTTTGATACAGGTTGAAGAAATGCTAATAACATGTGTGAATCCAATACTATAGGTCACACATGAATCTGGAGGTCAATATAAATACATTGGTCATACAATTAGCTTCTGACAAGATATCAATTCAATTGTTAAGGCTCTTCCTCGTCGAATATAAGACCTAGACATATTGATTTTCATAAGAGAAGAGCCTCCATCCAAGCACTATGAATGCATTGTTAGTAGGTTGCGAGTAATGAATGCATTGCATTACAAAACCAGAACATAAAATATTTACCGAGATGTTGAAATTGATATAGAATCAGTTCTATGTCTCTCGAACCAGCCCACAAATGTCTTTGCTAGATTGCGTTATATCAAATATGATATACATGACTCAGAAGAGAATGATGCTGACATTGACAGATTTGGAATTCATCAACTCGAAACTCATCCTTCACGTTTTACAGCTAGAATTCCAAATGCGCAAAGAGAAATAGAAGAGATACGAAACTTTGTTAACAAAGAATCTTCTTTGTCATATTTACAGATGGAATGGCCAAAGACTGGGTTGTCTCCAATAAATGAATAAAACACAAACAATTTGTTTGACATGGAATATCCAACATTGTTTCCCACGGCCATTGTGGATTGGTTACAACCACGTTTGAAGATTGTCCACTTACATAAATATGGGTTGCACCTACTTAAATATTGCGATCAAATGCTTGGAAAAAATCCAAGTTTTTAGTGTTTTGTATTGAACATGATTTTGATACATCGAAGCCAAGGAACAACTATTGTATTCATGAAAAAATACATTGAATATGGCATACCTACCACAATTGAAGATTTATGTAAGGAGCTCAGTGAATTCCCAGACACCAAATTAGCTGAACAATTAATGTGTTTTGGTTCATGTATTCGATGAAAAAATGCATACTGGACCATATGTTGCAGTGAGCTTACAGACATGATATCACAAATCAGTTTCCCAACTTTGTTTTTCACTCTAAGTGCAGTTGATACCAAGTGGCCATACCTACATAAAGTTATGCCCAATTCTGCACTTGCATCTGCACAAAACATAAATACATGGAGAAATGATAATGTTATAAACTATCCACACATTGTTACAAAGTATATGCATGAGCGTTTCAGTATTTTCAGTGAAGAAATCATTGTGAAATACCTTCATGCTAAAGAATATTGGTACAGGTACATCACTTCCTTAATATATTTTTTAGACTAACATTTTAGATTATTACTTGAAATTTTGTTACATGCTAATATAATCATTAGATGATGAGTTTCATAGGTATGAATGGAAACATAGGGGATCAACACATATCCATGGGTTCCCGTGGTTAGAAGGTGCACTAGACATGGAACAATTGGATTGGAAAGACACCAGAACAGTTGATGCAGCAAGACAATACTTTGACAAGTATGTAGCAACATTGAATCCTCGCGATGTCCACCACATGAATATATCTATTCATCGACCTATACAAGAAGATCATTTCTTATTGGATACCAGTGAAATATTCAATACCAATCCCCTTCATGATTATGAGCAATTAGAAAATCGAGTGCAACGACACACAAGATGCAATGTTTATTCATGTTTACGAAAAAAAGTTTCCACCTACATGTGACTATACAATGCACCATGGGAACTTCAACCCCATACGAAATGATTTGTTAATGACAAAGGACACAAAAAATATGAACCTGCACGTAACGATGACAGGTTAAATGTTCATAAAATTCCTCTTCTTTCAATGTGGCGTGCCAATTTTTATTGCCATCTAGTTCTTTCACGTCATGCAATTTTTAAATACATTGCAAAGCATGCTTCAAAACCTAAGAGAAGATCATAAAGCTATCAATACATGTTGACAATAATTTCCAATCTCGTTGACTCTGGAATTCCCTCTATATGTGCATATAAAAAAATTCTTGCTAAAACAATTATAGAAAGAGATATAGGAGCACACGAAATGTGTCATATGTTGCTAAAGCTTCATGTTGTTATTTCTAGCCGTAGCTTTGTTTTAGTTAATGTTGACAGAAAAACATTCAAAAGAGTTTCTTCAAACTCATATAACAACATATTCCTGACAAACTCTGGGTTTTTAGAACTATACCAAAATAGAACTCAATTTCTTGAACACTTATCTTTGATTGACACTACACGATCATGGTCTTTCAATGCACAACATAAGAAAGAACTGTGGAAACCAAGAGATAAACCTGCGATAGTTCAAGTATGAACACAGTTATATGAAGTTCCTAAGGATAATCCAATTACTTTTGAATCATGTTTCCTGAGTGAATTACTTCTCTATAAACCGTCCAAAAAAATTCACATTGATATTGGCACAAAAACAAAAATTATTATTCACAATTGGAGAAACTTTAGATATTGACATTGGCATGTCAATAGGATACCTTTAGCACTAGATAATGTTGAAGAAGATGATGATACACATCAAGAGGAAATCAATAATGACAATGACATGTAGGAGTGGATATTTTATCTCGTCTCATTCCTCTTAATACTATTCAAGTGTCAGACATTGAAACTCTTGGTCGCAAAGACTTTGAATAGATCCATGCATGGATTAGTACTACAGGTTTAAATAACAATTTAGAAGACCCAATAGATTTCATTAAAAATGAACGTTCATTAAAAATGGGTCCTCTAAATTTTTATTTAAACCTATAGTACTAATCCATGTGTGGATCAATTCAAAGTCTCTGCGACCAAGAGTTTCAGTGTCTAACACTTGAATAGTATCAGTGTCTAATAATATCCACTCCTACATGTCATTTTCATTATTGATTTCATATTTATATGTATCATCATATTCTTCAATGGTATCTAGTGCTAAAGGTATCCCATTAACAGGCCAAGCTCAATATCTAAAGTTTCTCCAATTGTGCATAATAATTTTTGCGTTGATGCCAATATCAATGTGAATGTTTCTGGACAGTTTATAGAGAAGTAATTCACTCAGGAAATATGATTCAAAGGCAACCGGATTATCCTTAAGAACTTCATAGAACTGTGGCCATACTCGAACTATCGTAGGTTTATCCCTTGGCTTCCACAATTCTTTCTTATGTCGTGCATTGAAAGACCAGAATCATGCAGTGTCAATCAAAGATAAGTGTTCAAGAAATGGAGTTCTATTTTGGTATAGTTCTAAAAACCCATAGTTTGTCGGGAATATGTTGTTATCTGAGTTTGAAAAAACTCTTTTGAATGTTTTTCTGCCAACATTAACTAACACAAATCTATGGCTAGAAATAAAAACAGGAATCTTTAGAAACATATGACATGTTTCGTGTGCTCCTATATCTCTTTCCACAACTATTTTAGCAAAAAATTTTGTATATGTACATATAGAGGGAATTTCAGAGTCAACGAGATTGGAAATTCTTGTCAATATGTCTTGATAGCTTTATGATCTTCTCTCAGATTTTGAAGCATACTTTGCAATGTATTTAAAAATTGCATGATGTGAAAGAACTGGATGGAAATTAACATTGGCATGCCGCATTGAAAGAAGAGGAATTTTATGAACATTTAACATGTCATCATTACATGTAGGTTAATATTTTTTGTGTCCTTTGTCATTGACAAATATTTTGACTAGGGTTGAAGTTCCCATGGTGCATTGTTTCATCACATGTACGAGGAAATGTTTTTTCGCAAACATGAATGAACACTTCATCTTGTGTGTCGTTGCACTTGATTTGCTAATAGCTCATAATCATCAAGGGGATTGGTATTGAATATTTCACTGGTATCCAATAAGAAAGGATCTTCCTGTATAGGTCGATGAATAGATATATTCTTGTGGTGGGCATGACGAGGATTCAATGTTGTTACATACTTGTCAAAGTATTGTCTTGTTGCATCAACTCTTCTCATGTCTTTCCAATCTAGTTGTTCCATGTCTAGTGCACCTTCTAACCACGGGAGCCCATGGATATGTGTTGATCCCCTATGTTTCCATTCATACCTATGAAACTCATCATCTAATAATTATATTAACGTGCAACAAAATTTCAAGTAATAATCTAAAGTGTTAGGTTAAAAAATATATTAAGGAAATCATGTATCTGTACCAATATTCTTTAGCATGTTCAGGTATTTTACAATGATTTCTTCATGGAAAATACTGAAACGTTCATGCATATACTTTGCAACAATGTTTGGAAAGTTTATAACATTATCCGTTCTCCATCTATTTATGTTTTGTGCAGACACAAGTGTAGAATTGGGCATAACTTTATGTAGGTCTGGACACTTGGTATCAGCTGCACTTAGAGTGAAAAATAAAGCTGAGAAACCAATTTGTGATATCATGCTTGTAATATCACTGTGACATATGTTCCAATATGCCTTTTTTCATCGAATACATGAACCAAAATGCATTAATTGTTCAACTAATTTGGTGTCTAGGAATTCACTAAGCTCCTTATGTGAATCTTCAATTGTGGTAGGTATGCCATATTCAATGTATTTTTTCATGAATACAACAGTTGTTCATTGGATTCAATGTATAATAATCATGTTCAATACAAAACACTGAAAACTTGGATGTTTTCCAAATGTTTGATCACAATATTTAAGTAGGTGCAACCCATATTCATGTAATTGGACAACCTTCAAATGTGGTTGCAACCAATCCGTAATGCCCATGGGAAATAAAGTTGGATATTCCATGTCAAACAAACCTTTTGTGTTTTATTCATTTATTGGAGACAATGCAGTCTCTATCCATTCCATTTGTAAATATGACAAAGAATATTCTTTGTTAACAAAGTTTCGTATGTCTTATATTTCTCTTTGTGCATTTGGAATTCTAGATGTAAAAGGCGAAGGATGAGTTTCGAGTTGATGAATTCCAAATCTATAAATGTCAGCATAATTCTCTTCTGATTCAACTATGTCATAATTGATATAACGCAATCTTCTGGAGACATCTATTGGATCGTTCAGGAGACATACAACTAATTCTAGACATACAACTGATTCTAGATCAATTTCAACATATCAATAAATATTTGTCCATTCTAATTTTGTAATGCAATGCAATGCAATTCAATGCATTCATTAAAAACATTTTAATACTATTCATCATATTGCAACCAGATTTAAACATATTCACCATTCGTACATTGAAATTAGAATTCGAAACAGAAAGAAAACATCATAGAGACATGCATACTGCAAAATTTAAAGGGGGTCCAACAATATCTTTCATTATATCAAAATACATTTATCACAATAGAAATATTATGGCCTCATACTTACATTCATCATTTAATTACCCATTGTGGGATACATATTCATACTACAAAACCCAAAATCTCGTGACAAAACCCATGTCATGGATACATCTATCTCTTGTTTGCAACTGACATATTTGAAGGTTGGATCTTAATTTGAATCATAGACTTGGGTGACCAATTTTTACTCTTTTGAGTCTCTTCCCTCGGTCTCTATCCCCTTATTCATCTCCCATTTCCTTTTATACTTGCACCACATGTACAAAATAGGTCCAAAATGGCTGTGTTTGTTACCTTTCATCTGCAACTACCAACGCT
The DNA here is from genome assembly GCA_001517045.1 of Pseudotsuga menziesii. Classification (NCBI taxonomy): domain Eukaryota; kingdom Viridiplantae; phylum Streptophyta; class Pinopsida; order Pinales; family Pinaceae; genus Pseudotsuga; species Pseudotsuga menziesii. The sequence continues at coordinate 61,665 of LPNX010543919.1, forward strand.
TTCTACTACTTCCAACACTCTTCCACAACTTCCTTCCTTTCCATGACTACCTTCCTTTGACTTCTCTTCTTTTGATTCATTTTTCTTCCACTTCAAAAATGGAGACAATGGGTCCCAACCACAAAGGTTGACTCCCCCATTGAGTCGACTATGCTTCGTGAATAATTCCTACACTACTTCAATAGGTGGTCCTTTAAATGAATGAGCCAACTTTGGCACTGACCAACATCAGACTAACACGTATGGTATCAAAAAACATCAATATTCATATTTTGTTTTAGTTTCGTTAGAGAAATCATTATATATTGATCCAAGCCTAAAAATCCTACCAAGAAAATGCCTTCTCATTTGGCATGACAATTGAATTTTCATCTTTAGAATTTTAATTCTAGAGGATGTCAATATAACTAGATAACCACTTTCTCCATATTCAACAAGAGATCAAACTATCAAAGGCAGTGTATTGAGCATCAACGAGCCTAAGAAATGAGAATGAAGCATCGTCACTAGAGGATGAAAGGGGAATGTCGTAGTCTTGGATTATAGGGAATCACTCTATCAAACCCCCACAAGATGTATCAATGGAAGAAAGGGGTTTGACAAAGTGAGATGTTCCAGGAATCCCAGAAGAAATCCATGATCTCAAAACGTCGATATTTCTCAAAATATTTAACTACCATGGGTCTTGGTATTCCTAATGAAGATGGAGCATCAAAATTTCTAGCTACCATGATCCAGGCTTATGAGAGATCAATGAGGTGCTCTGCACGAATTCGAGAGTATCTCATATAACAACAAGGAAAACGATACAGGGGAAGGTCGGACTATGAACATGGATTCAGGAAGATTATGCATGTGAAAATGATTATGGGTGACAATAGATGTTACGTATCTTTTTTATAGGTGAGGAAACTGATGGGGTGGCGTTTCACATGGTAACGAATGGATATGAAATGATAAATCGAGGATCCAAGTATGGGATAGGGATCTTCATTATAGACCTCACACAAGTTGGAGATAACAATTTAGGGAATCAAATGTGTGATAACTAGACAATGATGAAGGATCCATTGTGTGGACAAGACAATAGGTTGCGACAGAGATGGGATGGTCGATATTTCCATGATGTTGATTGAAAACCTTCCTCACCATGAGACATGTGTTGTTAATTGTGACATCACCCCCCTTTGTCATTAATTAATTTCTATGAATATTATGGACATTGCACGTTTCATATTCAAAGATTGCACTTTTCAAAATGCAAAATGAACTTTTTAAATCAAAATTCACATTTTTAAATTGAAATTCCACTTTTTGAGTTCAAATAAAAGTGCATTTGTGAATTTAAAAAGTACACTTTGTAGGGTTTAGAAGTAGTAAAAAAACACACTATTAGAATAAAAAAACACAGGTCCTTTCAAACCCAATATTGCCACTTTCATAACCCAATCTCAAACCGAATATTGCCACTTTCATAACCCAATTTTTACAATGATTGATATTGACACTTTGAAAGGATAATTCACATTTTTTAAGACTAGATTTTGCCTAAAAGTCCAAATGTAATGAAATACGCGTTTGAAAGTAATGTTTACTTTATTGAGATGGTCATATGTTGGTCAAGGTAAGGTATTCACGTGGATCCCAACTCGTGTCATCCAACGGTGGATACTAACTCCATTCTTCGTTTGAAAGTAATGTTTACTTTATTGAGATGGTCATATGTTGGTCAAGGTAAGGTATTCACGTGGATCCCAACTCGTGCCATCCAACGGTGGATACTAACTCCATTCTGTGAAACTCATCTTTTCCTGATGGATCTAGCTTCTCACCCAATCCAACCGTCCATAGTATTTGATGCGCTAAATATGCATTAATTTATTGAAGGATAGTTTTTCCATCGTTGCTTCAATGTAGTTGACGTCAACTCATCACTGCCTCCTAACGAAGGGGGTGAAACAAGGAAAAATTCAACAAATGGAAACCAATAAAATATTAAATAAAATCCTTTTTTAAATTTTTATTTAATATATAATAGTTTAAACTTATAAAAAAATAGTATTTTATAGAAAATTTAATATGCATCACCAATTCATATATGTCTCCTGTCAAGGAGATAATAAAAATCATTCAAAAGTTACCCAAGTCAAACCCACAAACACCAATGTCTACAAAGAGATTCATGTTTTTATATGATTTTGTTTTGAAAGGGTATCTACATTAAATGCACGTCATATGTTGGCACTTAGAAATCAAGGTGAATTTCAAATCAAATCTCTCATTACACTACTTAAAGTTAAAGTTGGGCCAAGCAATTTGCATTTATTTTGTAAAAAAAATAATGGTATGTTGGCACTTAGAAAACAAAGTGAATTTAAAATCAAATCTGTCATTACACTACTTAAAGTTAAAGTTGGGCAAATCAATTTGCATTTATTTTGTACAAAAAATTAATGGGGATGACATTGATTAAACTAGCAATTGCCCCAAGGAAGGTGCAATAATACGCCGTGAAGGTAATTGCTAGCGGGTAAGTGAGAACAGGTAGTCCAGTATCTATCATTGCCTAACCAGTATAACCTATTAAACATAAGAATTCCTGTTAACACGCCAATTTATTTTGAAACTGTTTGATAGTTTAGAAAAAGGGCTGTCTGATGAGGAGTTAGTTTAGAAAAAGGCCTATTTAGCATTTGGTGTATGGTGAATTCAATGCAATTTCAACATGTTTATCTTGAATTCAATGAGGAAGTAGCAAGCTGCTCAATATTGCTTTGTAACATGATCCATATCTTTTTTCAACAATGTTTTATGTCTGGAAGTAGCAAATATTCGGATACAATATCTATTGGATATCTTTTTTCAACAATGTTTTATGTCTGGAAGTAGCAAATATTCGGATACAATATCTATTGGATATCTTTTTTCAACAATGTTTTATGCCTGGAAGTAGCAAATATTCTGATACAATATCTATTGGATGTCATATAGGGGTTGTTGAACAACAAAAATGTAACAGAGATTCTGATTGGACTCTCTGCAAAAGCATGTACAAAGTGTTTGTTGATCTCACACTAGGCACTCTCATTTGCTTTAACAAATTCAGGCTTCTGTTCCAGAAACAAAATTGCAAAATTTGAGCTTTTGATGCAATTATCCGGTAGCAGCAGTAAGTCAGAATGAACAATTGGATAATTTTGCTTGTGAGCTCCATTTGAGCCTTCATTACAGTCAAACAGTGTTCTGTGAAATTGGAAAACTCTGGCAACCTCATGCATGGTGGGAGTGCAAGCTGAAAGATATTTCTTGCAACCCGAAGATCTGTGCAGGTTACTGCTACTTCCATTACTATATTGTTGTCTTCTTTTGATAGAATCTACATTCAAATGGCCATGTCAATAAAACTGAAGGTTATTTCTGTATTTTCTTGGTCTATGCAGTGTCCCAAGACAAAGAGAACAAAGCCAAGTGAAGCAAATTGACAGAATATAAATCTTATCATCTTACCAGCTGAAGCAAAATAGAGTCATTATCCACAGCTTTTCTCCCATTTAGTAGCTCTAAAAGAACAATGCCATAGCTGTACACATCGGACTTCTCGTTAAGCCTTGATGTCCTTGCATATTCAGGGTCAATGTAACCAATGGTAGCCATAACATAGGTAGAGGTGTGAGTTTTTGCAGAGGGGATACACTTGGCAATGCCAAAGTCTGACAAATGTGCTTCAAAATTGTCATCTAAGAGAATGTTGGAAGTTTTTACATCTATGTGAATAATATGTGGGTTACAGTCGTGATGGAGATATGCCAGACCTTGTGCAGCTCCCAAATTCTATGTTCGAGTCTATGTTAATCTTCTTTGAAGATCCTACATACAAAAAAACATTGTTTAGATTCTCAGCAAACATCAATCATATATGAAAGGTTGGTAGAATCTCATGCTAAGCCTATATGTATCTTGTACAAGTAAAATTCTTGATAGCTTTGCCATCCATTTCACTTACCATGTAATATGTCCCACAAACATCCATTTACCATGTAATCATAGAACAACAAATTGCCATGTGGAGAAAGAGAGTACCCATGCAAACTGACAAGATTTCCAATGTTTGATGCTTCCAACAGTCTCTAACTGGGTAGTGCGTGTATAGTCTTTTAATAGAAATTGCCTTAGAGTTCTTAAGAACACATTTATAAACTGTGCTAGAAGCACCATAACCAATTATATATTTCTCATTCAAATTTTCTGTAATGTGCATTATGTCATCATACATGTGAAAGGGCATATCCATGTGCAATATTACTAGCCTTGGAGAACCTGATCAGGACCTCAATGCATTTTTTAATGAAGTGCATAGATATTGATTTGAGATAATTCTTTATTTCTATGATATAATCTAGACAAATGAGAAATGTGGCATAATAATACCTTGACCCATTTTGCTTGCTGACCCTTTGGTGAATGGTTTAGGCTGATTTGAACAGTAGAGAGCTATGATAATCATAGACACTAATAAAACTGAAGCCAGAGAGATGCAAACAATAGATGGTGTTGAGATAGAAGCTGCTCATTTTCAAAATCAATATGATACATGTATAAATATAATTTCCCAGGGAATTTGATCGTAAAACAGAACTAATCTATGTAATTTGACTTGTAAAATTTAATTTTTTTTTTTACCTTTTGATTGCCTAGCGTATATCCCACAAAGGGATCCAATCCAATCACCACAGAGACCTGGATTTCCTAAAAAGCTGAGGTAATAATCAATCCTGTCAGATCAAATGCACAAACCCAGTAATATATAGAACAAATATTGAATTTTGTTTGGAATATATGTATACCTTTCTGGGGGAAATCTTGTAAAGTTCTTTATGGAAGGAATATTCCCAGACAAATTGTTGTAAGAGATATTTCTGTGAAACAAATGAACCATTTCCAGTCAATCAGTAGAAGTTGAAATATGAAGATTACTTCCTTGGAACTTCAAAATGAAATGAACTTCAAATAGGAGTGATTTAGACTAATTCTTACAGTGTAGTAAGGATGAAGCAGTTGGTCAACTGATATCAGAATAACCGAGTTATTTTCATAATAATTATGAACCTATTAAATAAATTGTATCTTAGGTCATTCCAAGAAACTTACAGCGAGGCCAAATTTTGTAGCTGTCCAAGTTCTTGAGGAATAGTACCTGGTAATCGTTTAGTAGAAAGGTCTCTGCATTGAAAGGATGTCACACTATGCTACTTTTGTTGAAGTGACCATGGGTACACTAAGTAGAGATGTGGAAGGAACAAGAATTCTTTGTAAACAACACAAAGCATACAATTACTTACATATCCCCAATGCTTCTTAGATTTCCAAATTCTGCTGGGAGAAAACCACTCAGTTTATTGCCACTCAAGTTCCTTGAATTCACAATCCAATAGAGACCATGATGGGTTAATAGTTATCTCACCCACAAAAACTTGTTTTGTTCTCAAAATAATTCTACAGATGGCTTACAATTTTAAAACATGTTCCAAATCCCAAACAGATCCCGGAATAGGTCTAGAAATATGATTTTTAGAGAGGTCCCTAAATATTCACATCAAATCACAGATCAATTAAAATGTACATTTTACCGTTAGAGCAAATTATGTTTCTAGATGAAATTATAACAGGAGCCTTGGAAGCTTAATCAAGACATTAAAATAGCAAGAACTCACTATGTGTCTAGATTTATAATATATCCCAACTCTATGGGAATTGCTCCCTTGATTTTGTTGGAGGACATATTTCTGTAAAACCCACAACAAAATTTGTTAATCACTCTGAACATGCTGCATACAATTCAATAATTCATTATGTTAAATAGTTTAATTGTATTATCTGTGACCTACAAACACTTACAAATAAGTTAAGCTGTCAAGTTTACGGAATTTCAGAGGAATAGTTCTATTCAAACGGTTACCATGCACATTGTTGGACAAAGAAAGGACAAGAAGAAGACATGACCTCAATATTCTTAGAAAAATGCCAAGATTACTTTCCATAGATTTTCTACTAGGCCTTAAGATTATATCACTTACAAGTAATTAAGAGCAACGGAGGAACTAATGTTCTTTGGTATTGAACCTTCAAGGTGATTTCTGGCAATATTTCTGTCCAAACAAAATACAATCTAGTGTTGTTAAAATACTTGCAGAAAGATTCCACAATAGATCTATGATTAATGTTGTAGTATATTACTAGGTTTGAATATGTTTCTACCATTTTTGTCTTCACTTTCTTGAAAACTGTATAGACAGAAACTTACAATTGAAACAGGTGTTCCAACTTCCCCAGCTCAGGTGGAATCTGCCCTATAAGCTGATTGCCATTCAGCTTCCTGCATATCCATATTGGGATTTTTTTTATAATTCACATCCAATTTCTATTTCTTGCATATACTATACATAACTACAGGATGTTGTTTAAAGCTCTTACAGGTAGCTCAGCTTTGTCATATTCCTAATTCTGGTGGAATAGATCCAGTGAGATTATTACTGTGCAAATATCTGAGAAGTACAAAGCAAATAACAAGAGAATCAGCTTCTTGAAAGTTGAAAATGAAAGGAAGTTGTGGTCAACATATAATGACCAGAGGTTAGAATTCAAGCAATTAAGTGTGCAAGTAACTTACAACTTTCCAGTGTAAGTGAAATTGCCTAGGATGGGAGCAATTGGTCCAGTAAGATGATTATCGCTCAAATCCTTGCAATAAATATTACTAATGTATCAATGCAGTAGAGCATAAACCATAATTGTATAATCAAATAGTCACTTGGGATCACATAGCATTGATCATGTAGGAAGGAATATGAATTGATTCTGCACAAGAAATATACTAACAAAATTCCAAAACATTATGGGTTTTAACTTTTTATTGAGCTGGGATTGCATGCATATTTTAAGGAATGAGGTTACTTTTAATCAGATTAGAAGACAGTTTAGTCCGAGTTAAAATCCAGCAAACACTTTACTTAGAGAACAACCAGAGCCTGCATGAGACCAATTACTTCTGGAATCCTTCCTCTCAACTTATAACCTTGCAGTGACCTATGAAGAAACCACTTTAAAATTAGTCTATGACCACTAAAGCAAACACTTTAATGTCATTTGTTGAATAGTACAGACCATGCAACTAATTATGTTAGTTACACAACCCACATGATGTCATATCCCTATCTATTCAATAAAAACATTCTGATACCTATTCTCTTATTCTCTTTCATTAAAATAATATATAGCAAAGGGGCAAGATGGATCAGTGATGGCATACAACACTAGAAAACCTATTTTAAGCTTTGGAATTTTTTATACTTACAGGGTAGCCACTTGTAGAAACCCAATGTTGAAGGGGATATTTCCTGTAAGTTGATTGTATGACAAGTCCCTGATAAGAACAACAGCCCCAATTTGGAAAATCAGAAAACATACACAACAGCCCCATAGGATGACTGTAAAGAAGGAAAATAAAATGGTTAGCTTAAATACAGGACAAAGACTTGACAATTAAGAGAGCACTAAAAAATAGTCTATAGTATTAAAATCACTTTCAAAAAGGAATATAGCGTGTAGTTCCAGCTCTACAGTATTAAAATTACTTTTGGGAAGCAATATAGCATGTAGTTCCAGCTCTAAAGTAGCATAATCCTCATAAGGTAAACAAAGTCTTCAACCAAGCATAGAAAAAATACGGAGAGATACTTAATTTGAAAAAGATGTTAATTATTTGCAGTAAATTGTATCCAACATGCTATTATATATACATGTGAAAAATATAATAGTTATATTACAGAAAACGATGTAATTGTCATCCATTCAAATAGTACATTCCAAGCTATCATATTGAGGATATTTACCTTAGAAGGATAAAAAAGTTATGCACCACCAATGGATTCCTTCTCCCCACCATGATATGATAACCTGTTAGAGTAGCACACAAGACACGAACAATGAACTATAATATAAATATAGTATTCAGTAAATAAAGTATTTTTCTTGTATAAAATGTTCAAATAGCATGGAGAAAAACGTAGATAGGACAGTACCTTTTAGTTTGGAGTTGGATGCTTTGCATGCCACAAAGGAAGCTTGCCATGGCGGGAACCGGAGAGGACAAGTACACATGAAGTAGCTGGACTAGTAAATTTAAAACTGGCTAATAAACTGTTGAAACAGTTATTTATTTACACACCATATATTGTTTTATGGACAGTATTTTGAAAAGATTCGACTATCGCAAATATGTGAAATCAATTGAATGTACAAATAGTATACTTGTAGTAGAAATTTAAAAATGGGCAACAAATTTACTTGCAAACCAAGTATAGGGGCGCGCTGGGGAAAAAAGAGACATAGGTATGAAGGCAATAAGTACAATAATAGCAAAAGGTACAAGTGGAAATAAAGGTTGGAGAGAATATAAAGAATGCTCACTTCATCCACTGTAGTAAATGGGATCAAATAAGATGATAATGTGGAATGGAAGACAATAAGAACCAGGAGGGGTTTGCATGGCATCAAACTAAGATTTTTTTATTGAAGGGTCAAATTTCAAGCATACAAGCTTCATCAATAATTGGCAACAACAAAAACAGAATTCTATGATAATGTGCACCCACCAAAGATAAGGTAGTAAGGACATGTTATTCTACACTAGTGTGAAAATTGATGCAGGTAAAAACAGCAAAGATTAGCATAGTCTGTCTGTAAATGTAAAAACAATTAAAATAATTATAACTAAAACGCAGATTGTTTCCACAATAACATGTAAAAAGTGACATGTTTGTAACATCAAAAGCTTGTTGATATCAATCTGCAGACAGGAATATACAGTGTTGAATAAATTTTATTATGTAAGAAATAAAATGTATTGGAAAAACTGGGAACACGCATATAAATATATCGAGGTTTTCTAAATCTTGAAGTGGGTCAGAACCTACTCTAAAAATCTTCATGAAGTTTTTTCAGTCGGAAAATAACATTCCTTGGTATTCAATGAATCAAAGGAACTTTTTACATCTTCAAAATGAGCAGGTTGCCACCATGCACATAATAGCAAATAGTGATAACAGTCCTACCCAGATATACATACTACACAGAAAATACAAGTATATACCCACAATATAACAGAGTGGCTCAAAGCACTTTGAGATCACTACAATATGATCCCTCTCATAGGAAGGTTGTATGATACAGTCATCTATGTCCCTAAAGAAAATAACAGGAGCCCAGAAATATGATCCAAGGAAGGAGAGAGTCTCTTGAATTTAGTAATAGTTTCTCAACAAAACCTGAAAGTATCTCAATGAATCAGGTGATATCAACTGTAATAGAATGAGCATATTCTAAAAGAGCTGTGATGAGTTTTCCCCAATAATCTCATTTCGAAAATAATCAGTAAGTAAGAGATGGCCGGAGCCAAGTGCAGTCCCTCCTTTGATAAGATGTTTTCCCTCCTGTTATGTTCCCTATAAACATGACTGAGATTCACCCACATAAAAGAGAACACAAGAATCATAGTGTTGAGGCACCAGGCCTCAAGATTCACCATATCCAGAGTGGATTCCTTTTTTGCCCAATTTATAATCACAGAGGAGTAGCCAAAGATATGTAGGTAAGGTAACCCAATATTCTTTGTGACCCGTAGTGATGCCCAAAGTGCTAAGAGATCAGCTCTATTGTTGGCACAGCTGCCACAGCTGAGCTTCAAGGGTAGAAAGTGAAAATCATTCAGCCAGAGACACTGGCTGTGAGGATTGGAGAGTGGCTTTGCAATAATAGAAAAAGGTACAAGTGGAAATAAAGGTTGGAGAGAATATAAAGAATGCTCACTTCATCCACTGTAGTAAATGGGATCAAATAAGATGATAATGTGGAATGGAAGACAATGAGAACCAGGAGGGGTTTGCATGGCATCAAACTAAGATTTTTTTGTTGAAGGGTCAAATTTCAAGCATACAAGCTTCATATATAATTGGCAACAACAAAAACAGAATTCTATGATAATGTGCACCCACCAAAGATAAGGTAGTAAGGACATGTTATTGTACACTAGTGTGAAAATTGATGCAGGTAAAAACAACGAAGATTAGCATAGTCTGCCTATAAATTAAAAAACAATTAAAATAAGTATAACTAAAACGCAGATTGTTTCCAAAATAACATGTAAAAAGTGACATGTTTGTACCATCAAAATCTTGTTGATATCAATCTGCAGATAGGAATATACAGTGTTGAATAAATTTTATTATGTAAGAAATAAAATGTAATGGAAAAACTGGGAACACGCATATAAATATATCGAGGTTTGCTAAATCTTGAAGTGGGTCAGAACCTACTCTAAAAATATTTATGAAGTTTTTTGAGTCGAAAAATAACATTCCTTGGTATTCAATGAATCAAAGGAACTTTTTACATCTTCAAAATGAGCAAGTTGCCACCATGGACAGAACATCAAATAGTGATAACAGTCCTATCCAGATATACATACTACACAGAAAATACAAGTATATACCCAAAATATAACAGAGTGGCCCAAAGCACTTTGAGATCACTACAATATGATCCCTCTCATAGGAAGCCTATATGATACAGTCATCTATGTCCCTAAAGAAAATAACAGGAGCCCAGAAATCTGATCCAAGGAGGGAGATAGTCTCTTGAATTTAGTAATAGTTGCTCAACAAAACCTGAAAGTATCTCAATGAATCAGGTGAGATCAACTATAATAGAATGAGCATATTCTAAAAGAGTTGTGATGAGTTTTCCCCAATAATCTCATTTCCAAAATATTCAATAAGTAAGAGATGGCCAGAGCCAAGCACAGTCCCTCCTTTGACAAGATGTTTTCCCTCCTGTTATGTTCCCTATAAACATGACTGAGATTCACCCACATAAAAGAGGACACGAGAATCGTAGTGTTGAGGCACCAGGCCTCAAGATTCACCATATCCAGGGTGGATTCCTTTTTTGCGCAATTTATAATCACAGAGGAGTCGCCAAAGATATGTAGGTAAGGTAACCCAATATTCTTTGTGACTTGTAGTGATGCCCAAAGTACTAAGAGCCCAGCTCTAGTGTTGGTACAGCTACCACAGCCAAGCTTCAAGGGTAGAAATTGAAAATCATTCAGCCAGAGATAGAGGTTCGGCCGCGTGTTGTTTTTAAGCTTCATGCTATTCGCGGACTGAATCGCACCTCTTCCCATACCATTTATTCGATGAACCTCTTCCCATACCTCTGTGCACTGAATCGTACCTCTTCCCATACCATTTTTTTGGTGAACCTGTTCCCATACCTGTGTGCAGAAACTCACTGACTGAATCGTACCTCTTCCCATACCTCTGTGCAGAATCTCACGGACTGAATCGTACCTCTTCCCATACCTGCACAAGATTGAAAAAAAAAACATTAAACTCTAGCCTTGCAATGATTGTTGACTGTTGAGTCTGGAATTTATTCTCGATTTGGAGGTCATTGAACATTTTCTCATGGCGACTGCCCCTGCCTGCTGCATAAATGGGTTTGCACAGAGAAGTTGTGTGGGTTTGCACAGACAAGTTGCAGGAATTCTGATTCAAACAGCCACAGAACTACAAAAACACAGGTACGCAATTTCATTTCGAAACCCCTGAATAGCTTAGAATATTTTGTATATGCGATTGAAATTCATGCCTGCATTTCGTTGTATGATAATCCCAAACACCCTGAATTTGCCTTGCCTAATTAAGGGCTTGAACGGTTCCGGCTGTTTTTCGGCTGTGTTCGCTTAGTTGTTTGCTTTTTAAGGAGGGTTCGTTTTTCGTGTTCAGAAAGCTTCACATTCCCCACTTCTACCTCCTGGGATGGAGTGTCCGCAGCTGGGTCTGTGAGCACGGGCACTTCATCTCTGTCAAATTAGCCCTGGACATAAGCCGAAAAAGAGGCGAAATCAACCTTGCTTTCATGGAAAAGGAAGAGGTACGATTTAGTCCGCGAACAGCATGAAGCTTAAAACCAACATGCGGACGAACCTTATGAAGCTTAAAACCAACACGTGGACGAACCTTAACAAAATAGCAAACACATGGCAAAATCCGATTCGTCCTATAGACGACGAAAAGGAACAGTTCTTTTCCGAACTTGTTCGGAGAGAAATGCCTTACGGCGTAATACGTTTAGATAGTTAATATTTTTTGGAACCAATCCAGTCCATTCCTAGAAGAAATCAGCATTTGCCAATTATCACCGATATTACCATGCAAGACTATCTTTGATATTACCATGCAAGGCAGTCTTTAAGATATATTCACGAGAGATATAAATAATGGATATGTTCTATTCAATCATGAAAGTGGGTAATGTTCAATGATATCTCACCTACAATTTCCCATTTTTGTTCTCTCCAAAGTTAGGATGGAGTGGTACCTTTCCTACATCTGCAACCACTTTTCTCCATCGAAATTGGAACTACAAGAAGCACAATTTCAGGCAGAAGGCAGAGTTCAGTCTCATGAAGGATGCATTTTACACCCCAATTTCAACGATTTTTATTGAGGACCTACAAAATTCTTTGATGTAACCTAGATTATTAATATAAATAACAGAAGAGCACATAGACCTGTCTATAAATATTGTTGCAATGATTTTAGCATTAATTTTGACGATGTGTCCAAACTTGACAGTATGAAATTGTATCTTTCTATCCATGCCTTGGATGTGTTCAAGTTCAAATTTGCTTTTGAGAAAAAAACTCACCAAAAATGTCAATATAATTGTTTCAATCGTCAATCTATTCAATGTGAAAAGTTGCAATGAAATAAAGATACTTCTGGTGTTTCTCAGTGTTGTGATATTTGATAATTGATAAAGAATGCGTTGGAATATCACATTCAAATATACAATAGATTAACAATGAGAAAATGAAATATAATTAGCTAAAGATCAAATCCTTCGTCAGTGGTCACACCTCTAAACATGAAAAACTAAGAACAATAAAAATGAATGAATCTATGTATCCATAAGCCTTTTCAAAGTACATCCACTAAAAAGAGTTGCAGGTCGATTGGAAAGTATCCGTTCCCTCTTATAGGAACTTAATGTTGAGAACATGGAACATGTACCATATAGGAACTTAATGTTGAGAACATGGAACATGTACCATATAATGAAGAAGAAAAAATGGATAGAAACAATCAACCTGCATTTAAAAAAATCTTGGCATGTAGCATATAACTACAATCATGTATCATATAATGTAGGGAAAAAAATAGATCCTGCATTTCAAACAATCTTTTAGAATAAGAGTACTTCTATATGGTTCATAAATGTTACTTCTATAAGGTAAGAATGTTAACTAAGGTAACAGTATTTTTCAAATGCTTTATAAATGTTTTTTCTAAGGGTACAATATTTTTCAAAACAAAGGAATTCCTGATCTGCCAAACTTTTTCAATTTTGAGGAAAGATCTCACATCTAAACCATAATCACTTAAACTAATCATAAAAGCTACACTTTCCATTATCTTATATATTCATTCTTTTGTCAAATTAAAATCTTTCCAACACAACATGAAGCTGGAAAAAGCTACACTTTCCATTATCTTACATATTCATTCTTTTGTCAATTTAAAATCTTTCGAACACAACATGAAGCTGCTTTCCATCATCTTATACATTCATGTTTTTTTGGTCAAATTAAAATCTTTCCAACACAACATGAAGCTGCTTTCTAGAAATCCTTAAATGCTTGGAAGGAAGGATAAAATGGACTTCGCCTTCTTTCCAGTTGTGAGGTTTCTAGTCACTAAAACACCCAAAAATGCCCCCCAAATTTTTTAGTAAAGCTACATATGCCGAAGCAACATGAAGCTGCTTTCTAGAAATCCTTAAATGATTGGAAGAAAATGCTAAAATGGCTTTATCCTTCTTTCTAGTTGTGACTTTTCTCATCACTAAAAGCACCCAAAAATGCATCCCAAATTTTTTAGTAAAACTATATATGCAAGCAATCCAAAAGGGTTACGCCTTTGCATCTTCAGCCATGCAACCTATATATTGTTTATTAACATTAGGATAAAAGGCTACACCCTCCTCAATCCACATCACATATAAACTATACCCTTACAATCCATATCAACTTACAATATAAAAATATACACCCTAACACATGCAGTGTTGCAAGCATATACAACTCAAGAAGAGACTGCACCCTACACAAACAAGTAACAACACTGCGACACACAATGCAATCACACCAGCGAACCTTTATCTGAATATTCCAGCCATTAAACATGAGATAGGGGTGGCCCTCGTGGGAAGGGATCACCCTCTCCACTACTACTAAATCAAGTAATATAATTAAACACTCATGAATTCATTCAAACAATGAAGGACCATGCCCACCCTCTTGGCAGCCCAAGCCAATAAACACATAATTCCAATGAGTGAAGAGGGAACTCGACTCTGCTCATGAGGATGCTCCTTTCTTTTAATTAACTAATTCAT
>LPNX010543919.1:84661-102267 GCA_001517045.1 Pseudotsuga menziesii
ATTGCCTTTCAGTCTTTTGGTAGGTTATTTTGTTATTTTGTTGTTTATTCAAATGAGGCTTGCTATTAAAAGTGGGTTCAAATTCCAATGCTTTAAAATATATAAATTNAAATTCTCCACTAGATGAGAGGAGCATCAGGCATGGTATTCACCCACCTGAAATAAAACTTTGGTTATCCACATTGGTTTTTTCTTTTGTATGATGTTGTAAGTATTCAATGGTGTTCTCTGACCGTTGATAGTTGTATTCTATGGTGATTTGTCAATTTCTACTTGGCATATTTTTTGATTAAATAAATATTGTGTTTCTTCAAAATATTCACATATGTTGTTTTCCAAATGTCATGATGTTCAATTGAAGAATGATATTTGCCATCGACAAATACCTTCAGAGCAGGAGAAACCAAGGGATTTCCACATCAGTTCTTAACAAATTAATAAAGCAAAGCGACTTTGAAAAACAAGCCACAATGCAAACCCTTGAAGATCTTCTGAATCCTGGTGGAGGTAATGAGACTCCATCATATTCTTTGAAAGTATGAAGATGCATAGGAGGTATGATAGTCATTAATAGTGTTTCTATATTTAATGCATTAAAAACCTTAAGTTGTAGTAGACTCTACCCATTGAAAAGATGCTCCCCTCAAGCATTGGATGTACATTAGACAAAGAAGGACTTACATTATAAATCTTCATAATCCTGCATGGTATAACTAACTACACACTAAACACAATATTAGACAAAAATACATATTGAAATTCTCCACTGGATGAGAGGAGCATCAGGCATGGTATTCACCCACCTGAAATAAAACTTTGGTTATCCACATTGGTTTTTTCTTTTGTATGATGTTGTAAGTATTAAGAAAGCCTGAACATCATGGTAAGCTTAACAAAGTTGTTATGAGCATTAGGGAATGTTGTGAACTCTTAAACGAATTTGTAGATGAGAGTGACCCTAACCTTGATGAACCTTGAATAGAACATCTGCTACAAACAATAGAGGCTATCCGCAAAGATTACCCAAATGAAGATTGACTACATCTAACCTTCTGTATTTACACTAACTTGCAACAAGCCAGCTCAGATTCTCTCCCAAAGATGGCATGATTAGCTGATTAATAGTTTGTTTTGGTATACTTCATATGATTATACTTATAGTTATACTTGTATAATTAGTCATTATCCATTCACGTTGAGTGTGGGGTTTGGCTGCCATTTGTTTTCTGTTTCACAGATTTGTTGGGGAAAAAATTATATGTGGCTGGAAATGCCCATTTCCCGTTGAAGTTTATTTCAAAAACTAAGCCGACATTTTGTTTGACAAAAGGTTTTAATGAACCAATGATAGGAAGCGCACAATGTGCTTGATTAAATGTCTAAATGAAACTTGATACCCTGCACATGTTATGTTTGACAAACCTTGTTAAAGAGGTATTGCTAGCTTGAAATGAAAATGTAAATCTTTGTTAATTGGAAATTGATGGAAAGCCTATTGGGGTTAAATTAAATTATTTTCCTTGTTTAAGTTCTGTTGTGGAATTTTGATGGGCTATGTATGCCATGTGTAGGCTTAAATTTATAATTGCAATAATGAAAATTCTATGACTGAAAATGTGTTTTTGTGCATCTAGATTTCCATGAGTGAATGAAAGGTGACATCTATAATTGCTAATATACATCTGGAATGGAATTTCTCATAGCTTTGGATTCATTGGATTACTTATTAATTTTTTTTAAGATAGTTGGCTGGTTTCTAGAATGCAATAGTGAGTGGCCTAATGGCTTAAGTTCTGGAAAGTTAAGGAACGTCCATCTTTACCCAACATGAAAACCACATCGAAATTCCTGTAGTGTTGCTCAGATTTGAGGAGTATAAGTTGATTTTCTGTAGCCATTGATAAAGTACAGAGTGAACTCTGCTCTGTTTTATTCACTTCTGGTAATCTGAATGTTATTCATGATTAAGAATGTATTCTTATATAAAGTCTGCTGCAGAAATCTTATTCAATATGGATCATGTAGAGGAATAAAAGTATTACAATAATTATGTTGTTATGCTGAAAGAAATGTAATGATAAACCACAATGAGAAGGTAGGCTAATGGCTGACAACCAAATGCTTATAGGAATTAGAATTTCTTGTAGATGAATTAGTTAATTAAAAGAAAGGAGCATCCTCATGAGCAAAGTCGAGTTCCCTCTTCACTCATTGGAATTATGTGTTTATTGGCTTGGGCTGCCAAGAGTGTGGGCATGGTCCTTCATTGTTTGAATGAATTCATGAGTGTTTAATTATATTACTTGATTTAGTAGTAGTGGAGAGGGTGATCCCTTCCCATGAGGGCCACCCCTATCTTATGTTTAATGGCTGGAATATTCGGATGAAGGTTAGCTGGTGTGATTGCATTGTGTGTCGCAGTGTTGTTACTTGTTTGTGTAGGGTGCGGTCTCTTCTTGAGTTGTATATGCTTGCAACACTGCATGTGTTAGGGTGTATACTTTTATATTGTAAGTTGATATGGATTGTAAGGGTATAATTTATATGTGATGTGGATTGAGGAGGGTGTAGCCTTTTAGCCTTATGTTAATAAACAATATATAGGTTGCATGGCTGAAGATGCAAAGGCGTAACCCTTTTGGATTGCTTGCATATATAGTTTTACTAAAAACTTTGGGATGCATTTTTGGGTGCTTTTAGTGACGAGAAAATTCACAACTGGAAAGAAGGATAAAGCCATTTTAGCATTTTATTCCAAGCATTTAAGGATTTCTAGAAAGCAGCTTCATGTTGCTTCGACATATATAGATTTACTAAAAATTTTGGGGGGCATTTTTGGGTGTTTTAGTGACTAGAAACGTCACAACTGGAAAGAAGGATAAGGCCATTTTAGCCTTCCTTCCAAGCATTTAAGGATTTCTAGAAAGAAGCTTCATGTTGTGTTGGAAAGATTTTAATTTGACCAAAAAAAATGAATGTATAAGATAATGGAAAGCAGCTTCATGTTGTGTTCGAAAGATTTTAAATTGACAAAAGAATGAATATGTAAGATAATGGAAAGTGTAGCTTTTATGATTAGTTTAAGTGATTATGGTTTAGATGTGAGATCTTTCCTCAAAATTGAAAAAGTTTGGCAGATCAGGAATTCCTTTGTTTTGAAAAATATTGTACCCTTAGAAAAAACATTTATAAAGCATTTGAAAAATATTGTTACCTTAGTTAACATTCTTACCTTATAGAAGTAACATTTATGAACCATATAGAAGTACTCTTGTTCTAAAATATTGTTTGAAATGCATGATATATTTTTTTCCCTACATTATATGATACATGATTGTAATTATATGCTACATGCCAAGATTTTTTTAAATGCAGGTTGATTGTTTCTATCCATTTTTTCTTCTTCATTATATGGTACATGTTCCATGTTCTCAACGTTAAGTTCCTATATGGTACATGTTCCATGTTCTCAACGTTAAGTTCTTATAAGAGGGAACCAGTACTTTCCAATCCACCTACAACTCTTTTTAGTGGATGTACTTTGAAAAGGCTTATGGATACACAGATTCGTTCATTTTTATTGTTCTTAGTTTTTCATGTTTAGAGGTGTGACCGCTGATGAAGGGTTTGATCTCTGGATAATTATATTTCATTTGCTCATTGTGAATCTATTGTATATTTGAATGTGATATTCCAACGCATTCTTTATCAATTATCAAATATCACAACACTGAAAAACACCAGAAGTAGCTTTATTTCATTGCAACTTTTCACATTGAATATATTGACGATTGAAACAATTATATTGACATTTTTGGTGAGTTTTTTTATCCAAAGCAAATTTGAACTTGAACACAGCCAGGCATGGATAGAAAGATACAATTTCATACTGTCAAGTTTGAACACATCCTCAAAATTAATGCTAAAATCATTGCAACAATATTTATAGACAGGTCTATGTGCTCTTCTATTATTTATATTAATAATCTAGGTTACATCAAAGAATTTTGTAGGTCCTCTGCCTCATGAGACTGAACTCTACCTTCTGCCAGAAATTGTGCTTCTTGTAGTTCCAATTTCGATGGAGAAAAGTGGTTGCAGATCTAGAAAAGGTACCACTCCATCCTAACTTTGGAGAGAACAAAAATGGGAAATTGTAGGTGAGATATCATTGAACATTACCCACTTTCATGATTGAATAGAACATATCCATTATTTATATCTCTCGTGAATATATCTTAAAGACTGTCTTGCATGGTAATATCAAAGAGAGTCTTGCATGGTAATATCGATGATAATTGGCAAATGCTGATTTCTTCTAGGAATGGACTGGATTGGTTCCAAAAAATATTAATTATCTAAACTTATTATGCCGTAAGGTGTTTCTCTCTGAACAAGTTCGGAAAAGAACTATTCCTTTTCGTCGTCTATATGACGAATCGGATTTTGCCACGTGTTTGTTGTTTTGTTAAGGTTCGTCCACGTGTTGGTTTTAAGCTTCATAAGGTTCGTCTGCGTGTTGGTTTTAAGCTTCATGTTGTTCGAGGATTGAATCGTACCTCTTCCTTTGCCATGAAAGCAAGGTTGATTTCCCCTCTTTTTTGGCTTATGTCCAGGGCTAATTTGACAGAGATGAAGCGTCGGTGCTCACAGACCCAGCTGCGGACACTCCATCCCAGGAGGTAGAAGTGGGGAATGTGAAGCTTTCTGAACATGAAAAACGAGCCCTCCTTAAAAAGCAAACAACTGAGTGAACACAGCCGAAAAACAGCCGGAACCGTTCAAACCCTTAATCAGGCAAGGCAAATTCAGGGTGTTTGGGATTATCATACAACGAAATGCAGGCATGAATTTCAATCACAGATACAAAATATTCTAAGCTATTCAAGGGTTTCGAAATGAAATTGCGTACCTGTGTTTTTGTAGTTCTGTGGCTGTTTGAATCAGAATTCCTGCAACTTGTCTGTGCAAACCCATGCAACTTCTCTGTGCAAACCCACGCAACTTCTCTGTGCAAACCCATTTATGCAGCAAGCAGGGGCGGTCGCCATGAGAAGATGTTCAACGACCTCCAAAACGAGAATAAATGCCAGACTCAACAGTCAACAATCACTGCAAAGCTAGAGTTTAATGTTTTTTCTTTCAATCTTGTGCAGGTATGGGAAGAGGAACGATTCAGTCTGCGAGCTTCTGCACAGAGGTATGGGAAGAGGTACGATTCAGTCGGTGAGTTTCTGCACACAGGTATGGGAACAGGTTCACCGAATAAATGGTATGGGAAGAGGTACAATTCAGTGCACAGAGGTATGGGAAGAGGTTCATCAAATAAATGGTATGGGAAGAGGTGAGATTTAGTCCGCAAACAACATGAAGCTTAAAACCAACACGCAGCCGAACCTCTGTCTCTGGCTGAATGGTTTTCACTTTCTACCCTTGAAGCTCGGCTGTGGCAGTTGTACCAACACTAGAGCTGGGCTCTTAGCACTTTGGGCATCACTACGGGTCACAAAGAATATTGGGTTACCTTACCTACATATCTTTGGTGACTCCTCTGTGATTATAAATTGGGAAAAAAAGGAATCCACCCTGGATATGGTGAATCTTGAGGCCTGGTGCCTCAACACTACGATTCTCGTGTCCTCTTTGATGTGGGTGAATCTCAATCATGTTTATAGGGAACATAACAGGAGGGAAAACATCTTATCAAAGGAGGGACTGCGCTTGGCTCCGGCCATCTCTTACTTACTGATTATTTTGGAAATGAGATTATTGGGGAAAACTCATCACAACTCTTTTAGAATATGCTCATTCTATTATAGTTGATCTCACCTGATTCATTGAGATACTTTCAGGTTTTGTTGAGCAACTATTACTGAATTCAAGAGACTCTCTCCCTCCTTGGATCAGATTTCTGGGCTCCTGTTATTTTCTTTAGTGACATAGATGACTGTATCATATAGCCTTCCTATGAGAGGGATCATATTGTAGTGATCTCAAAGTGCTTTGAGCCACTCTGTTATATTGTGGGTATATACTTGTATTTTCTGTGTAGTATGTATATCTGGGTAGGACTGTTATCACTATTTGCTGTTCTGTCCATGGTGGCAACCTGCTCATTTTGAAGATGTAAAAAGTTCCTTTGATTCATTGAATACCAAGGAATGTTATTTTCCGACTGAAAAAACTTCATGAAGATTTTTAGAGTAGGTTCTGACCCACTTCAAGATTTAGCAAACCTCGATATATTTATATGCATGTTCCCAGCTTTTGCAATACATTTTATTTCTTACATAATAAAATTTATTCAACACTGTATATTCCTGTCTACAGATTGATATCAACAAGCTTTTGATGGTACAAACATGTCACTTTTTACATGTTATTGTGGAAACAATCTGGGTTTTAGTTATACTTATTTTAATTGTTTTTTAATTTACAGGCAGACTATGCTAATCTTCGTTGTTTTTACCTGCATCAATTTTCACACTAGTGTAGAATAACATGTCCTTACTACCTTATCTTTGGTGGGTGCACATTATCATAGAATTCTGTTTTTGTTGTTGCCAATTATTGATGAAGCTTGTATGCTTGAAATTTGACCCTTCAACAAAAAAATCTTAGTTTGATGCCATGCAAACCCCTCCTGGTTCTCATTGTCTTCAATTCCACATTATCATCTTATTTGATCCCATTTACTACAGTGTATGAAGTGAGCATTCTTTATATTATCTCCAACCTTTATTTCCACTTGTACCTTTTGCTATTATTGCAAAGCCACTCTCCAATCCTCACAGCCAGTGTCTCTGGCTGAATGATTTTCACTTTCTACCCTTGAAGCTCGGCTGTGGCAGCTGTACCAACACTAGAGCTGAGCTCTTAGCACTTTGGGCATCACTACGGGTCACAAAGAATATTGGGTTACCTTACCTACATATCTTTGGAGACTCCTCTGTGATTATAAATTGGGAAAAAAAAGAATCCACCCTGGATATGGTGAATCTTGAGGCCTGGTGCCTCAACACTACGATTCTCGTGTCCTCTTTTATGTGGGTGAATCTCATTCATGTTTATAGGGAACATAACAGGAGGGCAAACATCTTATCAAAGGAGGGACTACACTTGGCTCCGGCCATCTCTTACTTACTGATTATTTTGGAAATGAGATTATTGGGGAAAACTCATCATAGCTCTTTTAGAATATGCTCATTATATTACAGTTGATCTCACCCGATTCATTGAGATACTTTCAGGTTTTGTTGAGCAACTATTACTGAATTCAAGAGACACTCTCCCTCCTTGGATCATCTTTTTGGGCTCCTGTTATTTTCTTTAGGGACATAGATGACTGTATCATATAGGCTTCCTATGAGAGGGATCATATTGTAGTGATCTCAAAGTGCTTTGAGCCACTCTGTTATATTTTGGGTATATACTTGTATTTTCTGTGTAGTATGTATATCTGGATAGGACTGTTATCACTATTTGTTGTTCTGTCCATGGTGGCAACCTGCTCATTTTGAAGATGTAAAAAGTTCCTTTGATTCATTGAATACCAAGGAATGTTATTTTTCGACTCAAAAAACTTCATGAAGATTTTTAGAGTAGGTTTTGACCCACTTCAAGATTTAGCAAACCTCGATATATTTATATGCGTGTTCCCAGTTTTTGCAATACATTTTATTTCTTACATAATAAAATTTATTCAACACTATATATTCCTGTCTGCAGATTGATATCAACAAGCTTTTGATGGTACAAACATGTCACTTTTTACATGTTATTGTGGAAACAATCTGGGTTTTAGTTATACTTATTTTAATTGTTTTTTAATTTACAGGCAGACTATGCTAATCTTCGTTGTTTTTACCTGGATCAATTTTCACACTAGTGTACAATAACATGTCCTTACTACCTTATCTTTGGTGGGTGCACATTATCATAGAATTCTGTTTTTGTTGTTGCCAATTATTGATGAAGCTTGTATGCTTGAAATTTGACCCTTCAACAAAAAAATCTTAGTTTGATGCCATGCAAACCCCTCCTGGTTCTCATTGTCTTCCATTCCACATTATCATCTTATTTGATCCCATTTAATACAGTGGATGAAGTGAGAATTCTTTATATTCTCTCCAACCTTTATTTCCACTTGTACCTTTTGCTATTATCACAAAGCCACTCTCCAATCCTCACAGCCAGTGTCTCTGGCTGAATGATTTTCACTTTCTACCCTTGAAGCTCGGCTGTGGTAGCTGTACCAACACTAGAGCTGATCTCTTAGCACTTTGGGCATCACTACGGGTCACAAATAATATTGGGTTACCTTACCTACATATATTTGGCGACTCCTCTGTGATTATAAATTGGGCAAAAAAGGAATCCACCCTGGATATGGTGAATCTTGAGGCCTGGTGCCTCAACACTACGATTCTCGTGTCCTCTTTGATGTGGGTGAATCTCAATCATGTTTATAGGGAACATAACAGGAGGGAAAACATCTTATCAAAGGAGGGACTGCGCTTGGCTCCGGCCATCTCTTACTTACTGATTATTTTGGAAATGAGATTATTGGGAAAAACTCATCACAACTCTTTTAGAATATGCTCATTCTATTATAGTTGATCTCACCTGATTCATTGAGATACTTTCAGGTTTTGTTGAGCAACTATTACTGAATTCAAGAGACTCTCTCCCTCCTTGGATCAGATTTCTGGGCTCCTGTTATTTTCTTTAGTGACATAGATGACTGTATCATATAGCCTTCCTATGAGAGGGATCATATTGTAGTGATCTCAAAGTGCTTTGAGCCACTCTGTTATATTGTGGGTATATACTTGTATTTTCTGTGTAGTATGTATATCTGGGTAGGACTGTTATCACTATTTGCTGTTCTGTCCATGGTGGCAACCTGCTCATTTTGAAGATGTAAAAAGTTCCTTTGATTCATTGAATACCAAGGAATGTTATTTTCCGACTGAAAAAACTTCATGAAGATTTTTAGAGTAGGTTCTGACCCACTTCAAGATTTAGCAAACCTCGATATATTTATATGCGTGTTCCCAGTTTTTCCAATACATTTTATTTCTTACATAATAAAATTTATTCAACACTGTATATTCCTGTCTGCAGATTGATATCAAGAAGCTTTTGATGTTACAAACATGTCACTTTTTACATGTTATTGTGGAAACAATCTGCGTTTTAGCTATACGTATTTTAATTGTTTTTACATTTACAGACAGACTATGCTAATCTTCGTTGTTTTTACCTGCATCAATTTTCACACTAGTGTAGAATAACATGTCCTTACTACCTTATCTTTGGTGGGTGCACATTATCATAGAATTATGTTTTTGTTCTTGCCAATTATTGATGAAGTTTGTATGCTTGAAATTTGACCCTTCAACAAAAAAATCTTAGTTTGATGCCATGCAAACCCCTCCTGGTTCTCATTGTCTTCCATTCCACATTATCATCTTATTTGATCCCATTTACTACAGTGGATGAAGTGAGCATTCTTTATATTCTCTCCAACCTTTATTTCCACTTGTACCTTTTGCTATTATTGTACTTATTGCCTTCATACCTATGTCTCTTTTTTTCCCAGCACGCCCCTATACTTGCTTTACAAGTAAATTTGTTGCCCATTTTTAAATTTCTACTACAAGTATACTATTTGTACATTCAATTGATTTCACATATTTGCGATAGTCGAATCTTTTCAAAATACTGTCCATAAAACAGTATATGGTGTGTAAATAAATAACTGTTTCAACAGTTTATTAGCCAGTTTCAATTTTACTAGTCCAGCTACTTCATGTGTACTTGTCCTCTCCGGTTCCCGCCACTGCAAGCTTCCTTTGTGGCATGCAAAGCATCCAACTCCAAACTAAAAGGTACTGTCCTATCTACTTTTCTCTCCATGCTATTTGAACATTTTATACAAGAAAAATACTTTATTTACTGAATACTATATTTATATTATAGTTCATTGTTCGTGTCTTGTGTGCTACTCTAACAGGTTATCATATCATGGTGGGGAGAAGGAATCCATTGGTGGTGCATAACTTTTTAATCCTTCTAAGGTAAATATCCTCAATATGATAGCTTGGAATGTACTATTTGAATGGATGACAATTACATCGTTTTCTGTAATATAACTATTAGATTTTTCACATGTATATATAATAGCATGTTGGATACAATTTACTGCAAATAATTAACATCTTTTTCGAATTAAGTATCTCTCCGTATTTTTTCTATGCTTGGTTGAAGACTTTTTTTACCTTATGAGGATTATGCTACTTTAGAGCTGGAACTACATGCTATATTCCTTCCCAAAAGCAATTTTAATACTGTAGCGCTAGAACTACACGCTATATTCCTTTTTGAAAGTGATTTTAATACTATAGACTATTTTTTAGTGCTCTCTTAATTTTCAAGTCTTTTTCCTGTATTTAAGCTAACCATTTTATTTTCCTTCTTTACAGTCATCCTATGGGGCTGTTGTGTATGTTTTCTAATTTTCCAAATTGGGGCTGTTGTTCTTATCAGGGACTTGTCATACAATCAACTTATAGGAAATATCCCCTTCAACATTGGGTTTCTACAAGTATTTAAGCTAACCATTTTATTTTCCTTCTTTACAGTCATCCTATGGGGCTGTTGTGTATGTTTTCTAATTTTCCAAATTGGGGCTGTTGTTCTTATCAGGGACTTGTCATACAATCAACTTACAGGAAATATCCCCTTCAACATTGGGTTTCTACAAGTGGCTACCCTGTAAGTATAAAAAATTCCAAAGCTTAAAATAGGTTTTCTAGTGTTGTATGCCATCACTGATCCATCTTGCCCCTTTGCTATATATTATTTTAATGAAAGAGAATAGGTATCATAATGTTTTTATTGAATAGATAGGGATATGACATCATGTGGGTTGTGTAACTAACATAATTAGTTGCATGGTCTGTACTATTCAACAAATGACATTAAAGTGTTTGCTTTAGTGGTCATAGACTAATTTTGAAGTGGTTTCTTCATAGGTCACTGCAAGGTTATAAGTTGAGAGGAAGGATTCCAAAAGTAATTGGTCTCATGCAGGCTCTGGTTGTTCTGTAAGTAAAGTGTTTGCTAGATTTTAACTCGGACTAAACTGTCTTCTAATCTGATTAAAAGTAACCTCAGTCCTTAAAATATGCATGCAATCCTAGCTCAATAAAAAGTTAAAACCCATAATGTTTTGGAATTTTGTTAGTATATTTCTTGTGCAGAATCAATTCATATTCCTTCCTACATGATCAATGCTATGTGATCCCAAGCGAAGATTTGATTATACAATTATGGTTTATGCTCTACTGCATTGATGCATTAGTAATATTTATTGCAGGGATTTGAGCGATAATCATCTTACTGGACCAATTCCTCCCATCCTAGGCAATTTCACAACACTGGAAAGCTGTAAGTTACTTGCACGCTTAATTGCTTGAATTCTAAGCTCTGGTCATTATATGTTGACCACAACTTCCTTTCATTTTCAACTTTCAAGAAGCTGATTCTCTTGTTATTTGCTTTGTACTTCTCAGATATTTGCACAGTAATAATCTCACTGGATCTATTCCACCGGAATTAGGAATATGACAAAGCTGAGCTACCTGTAAGAGCTTTAAACAACATCCTGTAGTTATGTATAGTATATACAAGAAATAGAAATTGGATGTGAATTATAAAAAAAATCCCAATATGGATATGCAAGCAGCTGAATGACAATCAGCTGACAGGGCAGATTCCACCTGAGCTCGGGAAGTTGGAACACGTGTTTCAATTGTAAGTTTTTGTCTATACAGTTTTCAAGAAAGTGAAGACAAAAATGGTAGAAACATATTCAAACCTAGTAATATACTACAACATTAATCATAGATCTATTGTGGAATCTTTCTGCAAGTATTTTAACAACACTAGATTGTATTTTGTTTGGACAGAAATATTGCCAAAAATCACCTTGAAGGTCCAATCCCAAAGAACATTAGTTCCTCTGTTGCTCTTAATTACTTGTAAGTGATATAATCTTAAGGCCTAGTAGAAAATCTATGGAAAGTAATCTTGGCATTTTTCTAACAATATTGAGGTCATGTCTTCTTCTTGTCCTTTCTTTGTCCAGCAATGTGCATGGTAACCGTTTGAATGGAACTATTCCTCTGGAATTCCGTAAACTTGACAGCTTAACTTATTTGTAAGTGTTTGTAGGTCACAGATAATACAATTAAACTATTTAACATAATGAATTATTGAATTGTATGCAGCATGTTCAGAGCGATTAACAAATTTTGTTGTGGGTTTTACAGAAATCTGTCCTCCAACAAAATCAAGGGAGCAATTCCCATAAAGTTGGGATATATTATAAATCTAGACACACTGTGAGTTCTTGCTATTTTAATGTCTTGATTAAGCTTCCAAGGCTCCTGTTATAATTTCATCTAGAAACATAATTTTCTCTAACAGTAAAATGTACTTTTTAATTGATCTGTGATTTGATGTGAATATTTAGGGAGCTCTCTAAAAATCATATTTCTAGACCTATTCCGGGATCTGTTGGGGATTTGGAACATGTTTTAAAATTGTAAGCCATCTGTAGAATTCTTTTGAGAACAAAACAAGTTTTTGTGGGTGAGATAACTATTAACCCATCATGGTCTCTATTGGATTGTGAATTCAAGGAACTTGAGTGGCAATAAACTGAGTGGTTTTCTCCCAGCAGAATTTGGAAATCTAAGAAGCATTGGGGATATGTAAGTACTTGTATGCTTTGTGTTGTTTACAAAGAATTCTTGTTCCTTCCACATCTCTACTTAGTGTACCCATGGTCACTTCAACAAAAGTAGCATAGTGTGACATCCTTTCAATGCAGAGACCTTTCTGCTAAATGATTACCGGGTACTATTCCTCAAGAACTTGGACAGCTACAAAATTTGGCCTTGCTGTAAGTTTCTTAGAATGACCTAAGACACAATTTATTTAATAGGTTCACAATTATTATGAAAATAACTCGGTTATTCTGATATCAGTTGACCAACTGCTTCATCCTTACTACACTGTAAGAATTAGTCTAAATCACTCCTATTTGAAGTTCATTTCATTTTGAAGTTCCAAGGAAGTAATCTTCATATTTAAACTTCTACTGATTGACTGGAAATGGTTCATTTGTTTCACATAAATCTCTCTTACAACAATTTGTCTGGGAATATTCCTGCCATAAAGAACTTTACAAGATTTCCCCCAGAAAGGTATACATATATTCCAAACAAAATTCAGTATTTGTTCTATATATTACTGGGTTTGTGCATTTGATCTGATAGGATTGATTATTACCTCAGCTTTTTAGGAAATCTAGGTCTCTGTGGTGATTGGATTGGATCACTTTGTGGGATATACGCTAGGCAATCAAAAGGTGAAAAAAAATTAAATTTTACAAGTCAAATTACATAGATTAGTTCTGTTTTATGATCAAATTCCCTGGGAAATTATATTTATACATGTATCATATTGATTTTGAAAATGAACAGCTTCTATCTCAACACCAGCTATTGTTTGCATCTCTCTGGCTTCAGTTTTATTAGTGTCTATGATTATCATAGCTCTCTACCATTCAAATCAGCCTAAACCATTCACCAAAGGGTCAGCAAGCAAAATGGGTCAAGGTATTATTATGCCACATTTCTCATTTGCCTAGATTATATCATAAAAATAAAGAATTATCTCAAATCAATATCTATGCACTTCATTAAAAAATGCATTGATGTCCTGATCAGGTTCTCCAAGGCTAGTAATATTGCATATGGATATGGCCCTTCACATGTATGATGACATAATGCACATTACAGAAAATTTGAATGAGAAATATATAATTGGTTATGGTGCTTCTAGCACAGTTTATAAATGTGTTCTTAAGAACTCTAAGGCAATTGCTATTAAAAGACTATACACGCACTACCCAGTTAGAGACTGTTGGAAGCATCAAACATCGGAAATCTTGTCAGTTTGCATGGGTACTCTCTTTCTCCACATGGCAATTTGATGTTCTATGATTACATGGTAAATGGATGTTTGTGGGACATATTACATGGTAAGTGAAATGGATGGCAAAGCTATCAATAATTTTACTTGTAAAAGATACATATAGGCCTAGCATGAGATTCTACCAACCTTTCATATGATTGATGTTTGCTGAGAATCTAAACAATGTTTCTTTGTATGTAGGATCTTCAAAAAAGATTAACATAGACTGGAACACAGACTTTGGGAGTTGCACAAGGTCTGGCATATCTCCATCATGACTGTAACCCACGTATTATTCACACAGATGTAAAAACTTCCAACATTCTCTTAGATGACAATTTTGAAGCACATTTGTCAGACTTTGGCATTGCCAAGTGTATCCCCTCTGCAAAAACTCACACCTCTACCTATGTTATGGCTACCATTGGTTACATTGACCCTCAATATGCAAGGATATCGAGGCTTAACGAGAAGTCCGATGTGTACAGCTATGGCATTGTTCTTTTAGAGCTACTAACTGGGAGAAAAGATGTGGATAATGACTCTATTTTGCTTCAGCTGGTAAGATGATAAGATTTATATTCTGTCAATTTGCTTCACTTGGCTTTGTTCTCTTTGTCTTGGGACACTGCATAGACTAAGAAAATACAGAAATAACCTTCAGTTTTATTGACATGGCCATTTGAATGTAGATTCTATCAAAAGCAGACAACAATACAGTAATGGAAGTAGCAGCAACCTGCACAGATCTTGGGGTTGTAAGAAATATCTTTCAGCTTGCACTCCCACCATGCATGAGGTTGCCAGAGTTTTCCAATTTCACAAAACACTGTTTGACTGTAATCGAGGCTCAAATGGAGCTCACAGGAAAAATTATCCAATTGTTCATTCTGACTTACTGCTGCTACCGGATAATTGCATCAAAAGCTCAAATTTTGCAATTTTGTTTCTAGAACAGAAGCCTGAATTTGTTAAAACAAATGAGAGTGCCCAGTGTGAGATCAACAAACACTTTGTGCATGCTTTTGCATAGAGGCCAGTCAGAATCTCTATTACATTTTTGTTGTTCAACAACCCCTATATGACATCCAATAGATATTGTATCCGAATATTTGCTACTTCCAGGCATAAAACATTGTTGAAAAAAGATATCCAATAGATATTGTATCCGAATATTTGCTACTTCCAGGCATAAAACATTGTTGAAAAAAGATATCCAATAGATATTGTATCCGAATATTTGCTACTTCCAGACATAAAGCATTGTTGAAAAAAGATATGGATCATGTTACAAGGCAATATTGAGCAGCTTGCTACTTCCTCATTGAATTCAAGATACACATGTTGAAATTGCATTGAATTCACCATACACCAAATGCTAAATAGGCTTTTTTCTAAACTAACTCATGAGTCATCAGACAGCCCTTTTTCTAAACTATCAAACAGTTTCAAAATAAATTGGCGTGTTAACAGGAATTCTTATGTATAATAGGTTATACAGGTTAGGCAATGATAGATACTGGACTACCTGTTCTCACTTACCCACTAGCAATTACCTTCACGGCGTATTATTGCACCTTCCTTGGGGCAATTGCTAGTATATATTAATCACCAAAAATAGTTTATAATGTTTTCAAATAGTTTTGTTATATTATATATTAATCACCAAAAATAATTTATATTGTTTCCAAATGGTTTTGTTATTATTTCCCCGATGGAGGACATATATAAATCGCTGATGCATATTAACATTCCCATATAATAATACAAAAATTGAAAATAAAAAATTACTATATATTAAATACAAATTTTAAAATTGATTTTTCATTAATTTTTTTGTTGGTTCTCATGGATAATGTTTGCCTTTTTTTCCCTCCCGAGAAGCTCTCAGTAGACGTCAACTACATTTTAGTTTTATAGCACGTAGATAAAAGTCTCCTTACAATTATAAACTATCAATATTAATAAAACTCTCCTTGCAATTTGTACAAACTATCAACTTCGAAGGGAGAGAATATAAGAGTCTCTTTACAAGTTTTCTTTTCCTGGGTCTACTCTATTACAAAGATTTCAAAAGTCTGGACTAACCAGTACACCGTCTCCTTACAAGTTGTACAAACTATCAACTTCAAAGGGAGAGAATATAATGGGAAAGAAATGACAAAATCCCATGTGCAAGTAAAGAAGAGGCAAATGTCTTGTCCCCACTTTCCCTTCCATGTGTCAACTAGGGTTGGATGCTAGAAAACCTACTCTTCACTACCACAAAATTTGATATCCAAAATATTTAAAGTATATAGGTAAGTCTTTTGGTCCAATGTAATAGGCGGGTTTTGAAAAGTTTATATATATATATATCAAAAATATGAATTTATATCAATATTTTTTTTATTCAATTGTCATGATTTGAAAAGTTAATAAAATATTTCTTATTATTATTTTAAGTAAAATAGGAAGTTATACGTTCAAGTTTAGAGAGGTAGCAATTATATTGGTGTATATATATATATATATATAGGTCCAATGTAATAGGCGGGTTTTGAAAAGTTTATATATATATATAAAAATATCAATTTATATAAATATTTTTTTTATTCAATTGTCATGATTTGAAAAGTTAATAAAATATTTATTATTATTATTTTAAGTAAAATAGGAAGTTATACGTTCAAATTTAGAGAGGTAGCAATTATATTGGTGTGTATATATATATATAGGTCCAATGTAATAGGCGGGTTTTGAAAAGTTTATATATAGTTCCAATGTAATAGGCGGGTTTTGAAAAGTTTATATGTAATAGGCGGGTTTTGAAAAGTTTATATATATATATCAAAAATATGAATTTATATAAATATTTTTTTTATTCAATTGTCATGATTTGAAAAGTTAATAAAATATTTCTTATTATTATTTTAAGTAAAATAGGAAGTTATACATTCAAATTTAGAGAGGTAGCAATTATATTGGTGTATATATATATTTTTTTTTCAGAGGAAAAATTACCAGTCTTTGATATTCACAACGAATCAAAAGACATCTTTAACAGTTACAAAAAGTCTGCTGTGTTAACAGCTCCCAAAGTTCAGCCATCATAAAGTGGGATAACTTCATCACAGATAAACTGTCTAAGGAATATATAGTGACAGCACTCAAATACTGCCACACAAGACAGCTATACAGTCATTGACCGGCAAAGAACATAAACTAAATGACCAGCAGCATGCAGAACTAATAAACCAGCCATCAATCAAGTAAAAGAAAAGTGAAAAAACTAAGTCTGATGCTCCTCAGACTTATTCATCACTCCTGATAAATCAGGTCAGAATTTGTAGTTCTGTATCCTTTAAACATATCGGTCCAGGCAGTCACAAAACATACATGCTGAAATGTCACAAAATAGGAACCAAAATGTAAATACTGATCATATGGCTGAAAGTTGTAAAAGGAAAATTCAGCCATCAAAAGAGAGCAAAATGCCCCTCATCAATAAGTATTCCATCCATGTATTCCTTGAAGATACCAGAACCCAAATCCAGAGATAATGCCTTCTTTGAAAG
>LPNX010543919.1:102599-180631 GCA_001517045.1 Pseudotsuga menziesii
TGGGTAATGGGCAGCCATATCTTCAATTTTATAAATGAGAATAGTGGCTGATGGTTTGGAATTTTCAAAAATGCACAGATTGCGATGGAGCCACAGCGACCAGAAAATGAAAATTGGGATATATCGGCTAGGATCAGAAAAAGCAGTGGAGTCAAACCAATGATTCAGGAAGGATCGGACGGTGTGAGGACAGATGGTAGAGCCCATACGTATCGAGAAATGTGTGAAGATGATGGTCACGAAAGGACACCGAATGAACAAATGTCCACAGTCCTCGTAGTCATTTTCACAAAAAACACACCTACTAGGGCCATGATACCCTTTAGAAAGTAAATGGTCCCAAGTAAGAATTCTGTCATTGCTTAAGAGCCAAATAAAACATGTAATCTTCAAAGGGATCTTCAAAGACCAAAGCTGTTGACAGGCCCGGTATTGTTCTGCCTGTACATAAAGAGAGGCCAAACCTTCATAAGCCCTTGCTGCACTGATAGATCCTACATATAGTCCAGTAGACCATAGAAGTGAATCCTCATCCACATTTATGCTGATCCTGTTATATTCTAAGCCACGAGTATATGAACTCCAAAGTATACTCCATTCTTCACATAATTCTAATTCCTCAGCAGTGAACCAGAGTCCCGTCTCATGATTTAGTGCCTGGGCAAGTGTGTTGATGCCATAATCTTCAAGATAGGTTCTGAGTTCAAATGGCAATATGTATGAACTGCCAAGACCTACGATTGGGTCTACCCCAACTCTAACTTCAGTGCCACGACCCACTTGCCAAATTAAGCCTTGACCTATCCAATTCAAAGTGATCATGAATCCCATCCAGATACGAGAAGTGTTATTGAATCTGAAATGTTTATTCCTGAACCAGCTTTGGACCGACAAATCCTTCATGTACTTAGTCCGAATGAGCTGATTCCAAATACCAGTGGTATTCAGTGCATACCAGAATTTCTTCATTCTCAAAGATATACAGAATAGGGGCAAATTTTTGATACCCCATCCCCCCATAGTGATGGTTCTTGCCAGAATTTGCCAGTCAACCAGGTGAAACTTTCTCGATACAGCCGATGATCCCCACAGAAAATTGAAGATAAGCTGCCTGAGCTTGTCCAATATGGTCGAAGGGATAGGGAAAAGTGAACACTAGTAGACCGGGAGGCTTGTAAGGACAGCCCGGATAAGGACTAATCTGCCCCCCAAGGATAAGTACCTGTTGGTCCAATGTTTAATACGGGATTCAAATCTTTTGATGAGCCATAGCCAGTCCTTAACAAGATATCCCGTAGGCTTCAAGAAAAAACCCAGGTAAGTGAAACCCCGGTCAACGTGCTCGAAACGGTAAGGCAAGATGTCAGATACCCCTCTCATGATGCAATCCTTCACGTTGTAGTGCAGAAAACAGGATTTGTCCATGTTTATGTTCATGCCAGAGGCTTCACAAAAGGAATCAAGTATCACCTTAAATGCGATCCAGTCTTCCACAGTACCCATTCCAAAAAGTAAAACATCATCAACAAAGAGGAGATGTGTGATGACGAGATCATTAGAGATCTTGATACCCTTAATCAAACCATTCTGTTTAGCATCAGCAATCATAAGGCTAAGTCCTTCGATAACTAAAATAAAGATCAGAGGAGATAGTGGACATCCTTGTCTGATGCCTCGAGAGGCTGGAAAAAATGATGAGGGTGCACCATTAACTAGAACAGCAAAATTTGCGGATGTTATACAGCCCATAATCCAGTTGACCCCAACTAAAGGTACCCCAATCTGAATGAGTATCAATCTGATGAAGGTCCAATTGACACGATCAAAAGCCTTAGTCAAGTCTAGTTTGAGTATGAGAGCAGATATCTTTTTCAGCTTAACAGTATGCATAACCTCTTGAGTAATGGCCACAGGCCCATGAATCAGGCGATTCTTCAGAAAACCAAACTGCTGATGCGATATATGGGAGTCCAAGAAGGGTTTAAGTCGAGTAGCAGCAACTTTAGAGATCAATTTGTAACAGAGATTACATAAGGATATGGGCCTGTAATCCCCAAAGCAGGTGGGGAGATCAATCTTAGGTATGAGAGCAATAAAAGTGGAGTTAATGGCAGGAGGAACCCTACCCATAGTACGTGCAGTCTCCACCAGGTGTAAAAGGGATGGTCCCAATAAATCCAGGAAATGTAAATAAAATTCTACAGTCCATCCATCCGGACCAGGGGCTTTATCTCTTTTAAAAGTCTTCAGTGCTTCCTCCACCTCCATCATCAGAGAAAATGTCTTTATAATGTCTTACCCCCATGTTTTTTAATCCAGTGTCATCAGAGATCCACGACCCATCAGTGTCCTGTAGACTCCATATAGTATTCTGATTCTTCCGAGAAGATGCCACAGCGTGGAAGTATTTTGTGTTGGCATCGCCGTGAGAAGCCCAAGTGATTCTGCTTTGTAATCTTGCAGAGGAAATCTCATGTTCCAGAATCTTGTAGTGCAGCTCTGAGATCAATTAATCTGCGATGCTGATGTAAGGTAAGAATCCCAGACTGGGACAACAGGAGGAGGGCAGATATCTCCCCTTCCAGCTGAGTGGAAGTGTTTGTCATATTTAATGTCTCCTTCTTAGTCCAATCCCGCACCTTTCCCTTTAATAGCCGAAGTTGTGAGGAGAAATCAGACATAGCATCCAGAGTTGAATCCATGGCTGGGGCAGACCATGTTTGACGGATCACATCACAGAAACCATCATGTTTAATCCAAGAATGATTAAATATTGGTCCAATGTAATAGGCGGGTTTTGAAAAGTTTATATATATATATATATATCAAAAATATGAATTTATATAAATATTTTTTTTATTCAATTGTCATGATTTGAAAAGTTAATAAAATATTTCTTATTATTATTTTAAGTAAAATAACAAGTTATACGTTCAAATTTAGAGAGGTAGCAATTATATTGATGTATATATATAGGTGTATATATATAGTCATTTATCCCATAAACAAAACAATATACACTAATTTGATACTTAATTTAATAATAACTTTAACGTATTATTATTATTTTCATCAAGAAAAACATACTATATATCATAAGGTAAACTTTACATACTTGCACCAAATTACAACTCAACAAATAGTTACAGAAACCCTAGCTGACCATAAGTCGGTTAGTCGACTTATGGTGGTTGATTATTCATTCATTCATAAATAATGAACTATTTGTTGCAACAAACCCAAATTCAATGTCCTTGATCTCATTGGCATGTCACACAGCCCAATATAACTCATGTCATACTAAACAAACCCAAGTTGCAACAATAGTCACTAATGTCGATTAAGTAGGCTTTCCATTTCTTTTGCTTGGGAAAAGCAACCAAGCAGATCTTTTACAATGGTGGTACTGGTTAGGTACTCTCCATTTTTATTGTTTCAAGTCTGATGGCGGTTTCTATTCATTGTTCTCATTCAAAGTCCTATTCATCGAACATTAAAATTGATATTAAGGAGCTAATCAGAAATTACACTCGTGAGTTTTCATTCAATCGTGAATATATTCTCTCGCATAATAAAAATGCTCACTTTATTTACAAAAAAATGTATGTAAAATTATTTACCAATCAAGTAAGTGAAATTAACATCCTAAGCATGCGTGCAGCGTTTCCATCTATGTTCTTGTTAGCTATTCACAATGTGAGAGACAATGCCACATCGTGGCTCTTTTATTTATAATAATAATAATAATAAAATCAAGAAAACAATTTATAATGTTTTCAATTTTTTTTTGTATATTTGAAATTTGAAAATTAACTAAAAGCACTGATTTGACAACATCGTTGTGTTCTGCAAAATATTTGGCTAAGATGGACAAGAAAAACACCGACAAGATAGGTTTCTTACAATAATCTATCACATGTAGAATCAAAATTCTTTGATAGTAGTTGAGAGTTCTAGAATTAAGAGATCAATTTTGTTGAGAGTTCTAGAATTAAGAGATCAATTTTGTTTAATCTGATGGATTTATAGGCCAGCTTCATTTTTTAGTTCTAGAACTCATACTATTATTTTTACTTTAAAAGGGCAATCTTATTGAATCCCATCTATATTGAGTCAAATCCAATACTAACTTCCATTGGGGTAATTTGTCATGGAAAGTCACTCACTCATACTAGTTATGAATAATCTAAGTAGCAAGGGTACCTGTACTCGAGGGTAGGGTACATGTACCTGTATTGGGTACCCATACTTGGTACTTGGGTACTCATAAGGTATGTCTCCTGTCCTACTCTGTCGTACCCCCATACTGGCTACATGTACTAAAAATGTTATAAAAAATGGGTACTTATAGGAAAAATGGTACATCATACCCCGTGTTTGGGTACTCCCTACCCCATGTTTGGGTACTCTAAAAGTATGACCAACTGAGTAATATGCAATCCGTTGGGGAAATGTAATGACCCCTAACCACATCTGAACTAATTGTTTGCCAACTGTGTATGGAGTCTAGATCAGGACTTATGTCAAACACTTTGCAACATTGTTAAAGTTCCACTAAATATTGTCCAAATTTGGTAGACTGATTTTGCATTGATTTACAATGAATGTTTTTATGGTTTTGTGTTCAACACTCCTCGAACATAATTTGACTATTGAAATTTGCACATAAAAAATATACATACGTATTTATATTGAGAAATAGACTCACATCAACCCAGGAATATATTTGGCAATTTGCAATTTTTTATTTCCTGTAACAACAGTACAAATAGATGTTAAGAATAAGATTTGAAGTGTACCTTCAAGTCTAAGTTTGATTGTTTGTTACAACTACCTTGTGCAATGATTTACCAAATTTCATGTAACTTTTAATCTTCCAATTGATATCTATCGAGTCTATGATTTATCAAATTTTATGTTAAACTTCTCAATGTGAATGTTCATTGTTCAATGAATCATTGAATTTAGAAAAATGAATCATAATTTATGAAGAAATCTGAAATATGTATGTATGATGTGACTGTGATATATATATATATATATATATATATATATATATATAGAGAGAGAGAGAGAGAGAGAGAGAGAGAGAGAGAGAGAGAGAGAGAGAGAGAGAGAGAGAGAATACCCCCAACGTACCCATGTACCTTGTTTCAAAAAGTGGTGTCCCCATCTCTGTACCCAAGTTTCTTGGCAACTTAGTGAATAATTTTTCAACTATTTTTTCTTGAATTGCTCAATTCACAAGATGGCCTTCCTGTGTTCTTTTTCATAGCTAACACAACTATATAGAGGTTGTTGACATAGATGCCGTCGACAACCATTGACAAAATCATGAGTAGATTGACTATGATGCGCTGGTAGCTACCCGGTAGTTGTTTTGTTGCAAACATTGTTTTTTTTATTTAGGGCGTGACTGCAAGGGATGGCGGCTATGAATCAATTTGGAACAAGGGATGCAAATTTAAAAGTGGTGAATCAATTTGGAGCAGGGGATGCAAGCTTCAATGGTGGGATGGTAGGGTGAATTCTAATTGTGTAGTCAATTTCACCAACCATGCAGTAGTCTATTGTTCACTGCCCTGAAACATTAATTGATGACGTGATGGAGGGGTGAGGGGGTCCATGAGGTGACAAAGGTGTGTGAGACAAAGTTGCATGTTGTGTTGTTGGAGTGGGTGTTGTTGCAAGGAGTAAGCTATCAACCCGACGATTTGCACCCAATCCCACCTGATGTCGTCAAATCGATAGCCGCCTCCATTACCATCCATCTCCATCTCCACCATCCGGCCAATTGACTCCTCAACAAAAATTCCGTGGAAAATATTCTCACTACGATGTCTCTATGAGATGCCAATAGTCTCGAGCATGACGACGAGTTAATGCATGGAGTGTTACATCCAACTACCGGAGCTTGCCCCTCACTCCCTTCCTTGCCCGACTCCTTTACGTCCCCGTGAGCCCACTCTACTCCCATCAAAGAACTCTGCTTCCATGTCACCTCCTTCTTGACTAAGCACTATGCACCATCCAAGTAAATCCTCCACTGCATCCTCTCAATATATTCCCTGTAATTTAGTGTTGAAGGTGTGTATAACCATACTAAAAGAAAGAGTGT
The DNA here is from genome assembly GCA_001517045.1 of Pseudotsuga menziesii. Taxonomy (NCBI): domain Eukaryota; kingdom Viridiplantae; phylum Streptophyta; class Pinopsida; order Pinales; family Pinaceae; genus Pseudotsuga; species Pseudotsuga menziesii. The sequence goes on from LPNX010543919.1 coordinate 108,718, forward strand.
CTTCACTCTCACTACTTACCTCCGATATGTCTTAAGATCCTACCATGTTCATTCCTCTTACATACTCTCAATCTATCGAATCTCAATGCTTCCAATTTAGACCCTCACCAATGCAACTCCAATACGTTTGTATGCCAACGATCAATCTCCAGTCTGCTAGCTATGTTTCCAAGTTTCTGTTTTGTGTCTTCAAGCGTTAATATAGTGACACAAACTACGTCACTTCTCTCACACTCCTTTCTTACACCACGGTACTATATGTGTCTACTTGTGTGCATAAAATATTAATGACTACCCCTCCCACCACAACAAAAAGCAGAGAAAAGGAAAAACCAAACAAATAAAAAAGAAAAAATAGTGAAACCCAATGACCCATTAATATAGTGACCATACGTTTGTATGCCAACAATCAATCAACAGGGATGGTGCGGTCGTCTTGCAAAACCCATTGATGGTGCAGAGTGCTCAGTCAACAAAGAGGTAGCCTAGAAGTAGAGTTCTTCGATGGAAACCGAGTGGGTTCACGAGGACGCAGAGGAGCTGAGCAAGAGAGAGAGTGAGGGGCAAGCTTCAGTAGTTGGACTTAACACTCAATGCATTAACTCGGCTCAAGACTGCTGGCACCTGGGATGACATGGTCAGAAGATTTGCCGACGAGGAGCCCACCAGACGGAGTGTGGAGAGGAAGATGGATGGTAACGGAGTCAGCTATCCATTCGACAGCATCGAGAGGGCCCGAGTACAAATCATTGGGTCGATAGCTTACTCCATTGTTGCAACTCCACAAATGATTCAACGATGCAATAGATTTTTGCATTAAAAAGATTGATCACAAAGTAAGGGTGGTATAACCAAAATTTTTGCTACTGTTAATTTACCCTCTACCTGGCAGCGAGGATTTCTTAAGCTCCACTCTTGAGACAAGTCATACAAGGCAAAGGATCACCGATAACTATACAAGGTAAACAAATCGAGTATAGCATAATTATAGTATTAATTTTCTTTGTGCGTTTAAGCAGGAAGCTCTTGAGACTTGTTGAACACCTACGAATGGGTGAAATCATCATGAGTTCATAGGAAGCTTTTTCAAATTTCCTTACATCTATTCTATATAATCTTGTAACCCTAGTTTTGGATTGAATATAGGCTTACAACTGCTCATTGGGTGAAATCATCGTGAGTTCATAGAAAGTTTTTTCACATTTCCTTACATCTTATCTATATAATCTTGTAACCCATGTTTTGGATGGAATATAGGCTTACAACTGCTCCACAGAGCATTAGTGGGTGCCTTTCTTGGTCCAAGAAAGGCATATCCCTGCCATTAATCGTTCTACAGTAAAAGAAACCTTGCAGCTTGAGCTGCATTGATGAGAAAGCTAAGAGGTGCAAGCATGTAGATATCCTTGTTTTTCAGGAGGAGCCCTACAACGGGTAAGCTAGGTGATCCTATTTTCTCTAGCTCCTTTTCCCATCTGCTCTGCTAAGACTAATGAGAACCCAACATCGATCCCAAGCACACCCAAGTCGGTGCACACGGAGAACCCAAGATGTAATGAGGGATTATTATTGGTTAAAATTCCGCAAATAAAAACAAGATTCAGACTTCTTTGAAGACATGTAAAGAAAACAAACTAGAAATCTGAAGTACAGAGCTATGAGTTAGGGATGGACTAGGCATCGATGGTGGCAAATTCTAACAATTTTCAGAATTTTTCGCTGGCTGTAAGCCTGCAAAGAGCGCTGCTAAGAGCACCGACACCGGGGGCAGGGCCATCTACAGTAGCAGTAAGCAGCCTGAGCAGTACAACATAAAGTTTTATTGTCATAGAGACAAAACACTCACATTGCATTTGAAAGGAGATTTCGGCAAAATATTTTGGCTGTCTTCATATCCTTGGTTTTTACTGCACCGCCGAACAAATATTTCTTTTCCATGACCAGTGGCTTTCAAGCTACATAAATCCTTGTGGTTTGCAGTGCAAAAAAATGCCCCCCTGTGGTTGGACACGAAAATTCTCGCTTATCAGGTTATTAAACTGAGTGGTTATTTTGTTTGGAAATTGTTATTTTGTTTAAACCAGGTTATTTTGTGCAATTTTTGGATTATAATATGAAAGTTCAAACTGTTTTTCAGTAGAAGAAATAGGAGTAATACAAAGGTGCATTTTTTGGATTATAATATGAAATTTCATACCTTGTGTAGGTAATCATGGCCTTCTGTAGGTAATCATACCTTCTGTAGGTGCGTTACTTGTGAAATGAATTAGACAATCAAAATATCTATTTATGAAGGAGGAGATCTATGTGCAGCCAGCCTCTACGAGAGTATGCCCATCCTGAACGAATTCCCGAGCCACAGAATGGGTTGACTATCAATGGAGTTAGAAATTTGGACATGGGGAATCCCTAGTAATGCAAATTGGGATAAAAACTTGGACATTAAAATCCAGTATGACTTATATTTTTTTAGTTATTAAAATAACTGCACAGGACGGGCTAACTTAAATAGTTCTCTAGTGATTGATCTCAAAAAAATTGCTATATACGTATCTATAATTACAATCTAGACAAGAGAAAAGGAAAAGTAGGGTTAGTTGAGTGTTAATGCAAGATAGACTTAAACATTCGTTTTATAGTTTTAAAAGTGCGCTGCAGTTTCCAATCCCATTGTGAATGTTTGTCATAATCTACAGGAGGCATATGACAATAGAGGGTTTGAGGAAATGATTAAGGACCAGTGATGTTAAATTAAAGTGATTGGAAGAAATTTACAAAGCGAGGCAAGATTTACAAGAGAATTATTAGAGATAATTTCTTGTAGAACAAGAATATAGCTATAATTTAAAAATAAACCATTTTTGTCCAAAAAGTATTACCCAAAATAACATAAAAAAAACCATAAAACAAGAACATAGATCTGCCTTGAACCAAAAACAATTTTCCTGTCCAAGAAGGACGACCAAAAAATCTATTATACTTAAAGAAAATAATCATTTAAGCCAACCTTTGAATTACTGTTCTATTCATCAGTCAATGGTGTCAAATTTGTTAGGCATAAAAGTTAGGAGTACCGATTGTTTGGCAGCTGCTTGCACGTACCGATTGTTTGGCAGTTGCTTGCACCTTCCTGTAGATGAAGTTGTGTTGGCTTTGGAGTACCGATTGTTTGGCAGCTGCTTGCACCTTCCTGTCCATGAAGTTGTGTTGGCTGTGTCTCTAGTCGATATGTTGCAATCCAGAATAGCTGAATTTGGACTTGAATGTTCATGACGTTCGTGCTAAAAAAGACCTGTAACAACCGTCAAAATAACATCTGCATTATTTCACAGCTGTTAAGCTTGGATCTGCATGTGTGCTTAATAATTCAGAAAATGTTGAAAAATATTTAAAAACTAAAAAGGGATCAAAATCTTTGTAACACGTGGTTCGCTGGATGATAACAAGTGTTTAGTCTTCTAACACTTGGTTTATCGAACGTTGAAAAACCTTGAAATGCACACCCGGAGTATTCACTCTTACGAGTGCCCGGTATTCCAACCACTTGATTTGTTTTTCTAACACACGTGGTTTGCTTTTCCAACGGCTAGATTGCTCTTCTAACACCTGGATCGCTCGCCATACAATGTTGAAAAGCCTTAAAATGTATACTAGCTTCAGCAACAGAGAAAACAATGGGTCGGGGTTCATAAAGGAACTCCGGTATCTCATGAAATGGATTTGTAAAAACTACAATCACACTTTTATTTATTTGGTATTTCATAATTCCATGCAAAAAAAATTGCATGGCGAATAATGTGATATCTAATTAAATGGATTTGCAAAAGCTAGTCACACTTTTATTTTTCATAATTTCATAATTTACGTATTATTTGACGGACAAGTCACCTCATAACAGGCAATTTGGCCATCAAATTTATGCCCTAGAATCTTAAACTCCATTAAGACCGCTGAAGAGTCTCACTCTCACTCACTCCATAGATTGAGGATTGACTCACTGAATTAGAAATGTGGGTGACATGATTTTTGTATTCTTCCAATAGCTTTATAAAAGGAGGCGAATATAAAAATTCAAAGCAATGCAATCAAAATTTAGTTTTCCGTGTGTTGTAGTTCATTTGTTATTTTGTATTTTGCCCTAGTGCTATAGCTCATTTGTTATTCTGCATTTTGCCTTTGCCCATCACACTGTCAGTGGTATCACCTGGTTCGTGGAGTAGGTTAAAAAGATTATGACTAAAAGTTGTTATGAATCCTATTCTGGTTATAATACAACCATAGAAGGTTGAGTGTGTAACATAGTCGAAATCCAAAGAGACTTTTTTGGGTAATTTTGTTTTAAAAAAAAAACACTTATTTTTAACCACTGAAACGTTATTACTAATGATTACTTGTGTAATTGCCATCATAAGAAACGGATTAAGTGTAAGTGTCATCATAAGCAATGTTAGTACTAATGATTAAGTGTAAGTGTTATCATAAGCTGAGATACATTTTTCTCACATAAATGTGTAATTCAATTTAATCGTCAAACATCTCTTTGTTCCATTGGGTGTACTTAATAATATAGCTCTTAAATAATGTTCTTATTTTTATCCAATCCATCGATAGGATACATTCTTCTCAGATGAATGTGCAAATCATTTTAATCTTCAATCATCTTTTTGTTCCATTGGATGTAGTTAATAATATGAGCTCTTAAATAATGTCCTTATTTTTATCTAATCTATCAAGCAACCACTATACCTTTTGCAAAATAATCATTCTATGATAACTATAATAATAAGTAATACATAAACTTAATAATTTGCAAGCATGAACCCAACATGTTCATTTTCTCTATATAGATGTGAAGGAACACCTTCACACCTCTATTATTACACACCGATTTCTTTTAATTGTGACCATTGCTTATATAAACAACATACTCTTTATTACATTATCTTTAACTACCAACTATTACATTATCTAGCTTATGAAGCACATAGGAATATTATAGGCCATATCTACAACAATTCATTATTTTTAGAAACAATTTTAACAAAAACCTCTTTTAGTTTACTCATACTTTGCTAATGCTAAAGTGTGGTCAAATAAATGGGAACTTACTACCATCTTAGACATCATAGAGGAAAAGCTTATATGAACTTATCTACACCATTCACCACCTTAACCTTTGAAGACTACAAGGTTACAGATTCCTAAAATGAAACTTAGCAACTTGAAAGTCAAAGTACATCTCTATGTTCATACAACCATATGCATCTTGTGTGCAAAGTCTTAAAAATATATTTAGATGAGGAGGCTAGCAATTTAATAACAAGATATTTAATTCTTACAACACTTAATAAAGTACACCTCGATGTTCATACAACCATGTGCATCTTGTGTGCAAAGTCTTAAAAATATATTTAGATGAGGAGGCTAGCAAAATTAATAACAAGATATTTAAATAACATGGTCCATAACCCATTTATTATGTACAAAGAAAGAAATAAGTATTATGTTAGAAAGACAAAACTGCAAAGCATTAAGTCAAATTGCAAAATTAAAACACATAAGAACAAAAGCAAGAGAGAGAGACCAATATAAGTGGTTCACCCAACTATGGTCTACTTCCACAAGAATGGTCAATCTTTTTATTATTCAATCCAACAAAATTTATTTTTCTTTATGAAGGTCTCTTTGATAGAGAACATTTTTAAATTACTATTCAGCCTTATTGCAAGGCATTCCTTTTAAACATGGACAATCCCATTTATCTAAACCTTCTCACTAAATTATAAATATAAAAATTACCATTTAAACATTAAAATCTACCTCTTGAATATGAAAACCAAGCTTCCAATAAACACATAAAACTTAACCTTTATGATTAAAAGATGAAAAGGAAATTGGTTCACTTAGTGACCCAACCACCTTTATCTTTATCAATAACTACATAATGCATGATGGAGTGACTTTCTTACCATAGTCCACTCCCTTATTGTAAATAAATATTCTTATTAAAAAATAATAATATATTATTCATTTGAAACTTTTCTATAACAAGTACTTATAAAAAAATATCTACACAAATCATTTTACTGAGTGGTTTGGGTCTTTAACTTCCTCAAAGAGAAAGAATATTCTCTAGTTTTCAATTTATTTTTTTTTTCAGGAAGAAAAAAGCATGTCCTTGATATTCATTAATCTGAATCAAAGAGCATCTAATGTGCCTTCCCTTTATAAGGATACATACAAGATAAATTTATGAGGATCTCCCAACTGCATATACCATGAATGAGTCCCAATACATAAATGCAAGCGTGGGAGTGGACAAACAAAGCACCAAAGCTCTCGTTTTCACTTTATGCATTCAACAAAAGCGAGACTCTTAAATATAAAAAAGACCATACGTTCCTTAAATGTCCCTTCTTAAGTAAATTGAAGTTTAGTTTTTCACATTGCGATGAGAACAACAAAGAGTTAAATCTCCTTCGACATTCAATACCAAGCTCATGACTGTGACTGTCGTTAATAAAATAGGTTGGTCTTCATTTATAATTCTTAACCCTAATGAGGAGAAACCTTTGCGTAGTCATATATCAAGTTACATATATCAAGGCCTCACTCAAAGGAAATAGCATTTCCAGTGCGTAGTCAAGTCATTATTATTTAATAAGTTACATATATCAAGGCCTCACCCAAAGGAAATAACATTTCCAGGTTGTATGAAGGAGGATGGGTCGCCCTAAGCTGATGTCTTCTTATAAAAGGTTAATTTTTTCTGAGTTTATAAACAATTGCATAAGCATACGAGGGACTGTACCTAGTCTTTTCAGTTACGGAAAATGTAAGCAATAAATTTAAACACAGTTGTGCCTTCTTCATAGGCGGTCTCACAGCCACAAAGGTAAAAGAAGATAGGTAAAGTTCTTATCAATAAACCGACACAGAGTAGATATGGGCGGCCCCTTTTGTTGCGCGAGTATGAGCAATAATACTCATATGTCTTTCAAGATACACCAAGCTTTGACGCTGAACTTTTTCAGCTTGGCTCCCTTTCTTCTAGTTCTATATGAGCAACCAAAGCCAACGAGTTTCTACTTTTCATTCAGGCTGAGCATTTATTTTATTATAACCGAGTACTTAATACCAAGTTCTCTTCTCTTTCCCTTCGCGGGACCAGTTATTTCACTCATTTCTCATGGGTTGTCTGCCGCTGTCATTCCCCCTAGTTTTTCTCTTGAAAACCTATGCTTCCCTCCCCAAGATTCCAGTCTCTAAGGTCTCAAACTAACTCAATAACTGCCAAAAAGAAGTTACTCAAGGATATAATCTCATTTATTATTATCTTAAACATTTTTACAAATGGTTTACAACATGATATAGACATTTGTATTGGAATTCTCTTATATATGGGATCCATTCCCACTACCACTATACCCCTAGGTGCCTCACAATAGCCCGCAAGCATGGGACACGGGTAAGCCCAGGTGTGATTTGAACTCGTGACCTCCTTTACAATATGTGACTTCATATCAAGCGAATTGCTAATGAGCCACACCCGTGTGGTCCAATCCCTCCTCCATATTCTTTAATATTTCTTTATTTATTTCATAAATGATTGCTTATTTGTCTTTTAATACATATTTTACTTTTATATATATATATATGTAAACATTTGTTATCGTAAGTTTTCTTCTATTTAGAAATCTTAACCATATTTATCTGGCATTCTTTTCAAATTTATAATCATAATAATAATTAAGATGATATCCTAATTTTAATTAGGATCACTCGTTAGTAATACTTGGCTTTAAGCTAATACTTAGGTCATAGAAGATTATTTAACATTTGTGGCAAACAGTAACTGACCCGAGTTTTCAAATAACGCTTAAAGACTTAAAGTGATAAAGTGAAACTAACAGACTATTTTTTATTCAGGTTCATATGGCACCAAGATGACATTCGTCATCAAACACGTGGTTTCCCAGCCATTTTCCCTCACCCTAATGGATTCATGCCCCAATTTGTTCAGTCGAGTCAAACCCTCAGTGTCCTATCTCTACCAAAGCAATTTACAACTTAGGGAAAATAAATAACATTACTTACAGTGTTTTTACTCACCTGGAGCTTCTCGTCAGAAAGTTGTACATTTGCATTTATCTAGTATTTTTTTGTTAATGAAGAATAGGCATAGCAGAGGGGATGTTACTCGATGGGTGGCCCAAGAAGAACCACAAAGATGAGGGTCTCCATCCATGATAAAATCCTAAAGGTTGGGTGGGATTCCTTACTTAATTTGAGCATCAAAATCCTCATCGCCGACGAGAGAAGCCTAGGGAAAAAAGGCCTTAGCAAATTTCATGTCATGACATATGTGACTTGTATCCTACACCACCTACATAGGTAGGGTAGGGGGCAAGGGGCTCACCATAGGTCCTCGATAATTCTAATTTTACTTTCCTATCATTGGTATCAGAGAAAGGCTATAGATCTATCATGGCTCCAGATGGTGGCTCCTAGATTGGAGAATATGCCAGGAGATATTGAAGTTATGTTTCAGATCGATTTGGCATCACAAGGAGGTGAAAACCCTATAAAGGAGATCACATAGATTGAAAAAAGAAGGAAGAAAGCTATATTGTTGTTAAAAGAGTGTGTTTGTAGATTTTGATTCAATTCCAGAATTGCTGGAGCGGCAGAGATAAGAGAAAGTTGTTGTTTATAAGGTTTTATTTTTGAAAGAATTCTTTTATTGAAAAGAAATCACAACGTATGGAATTAAGTATAAATCAACCCATAATACCAATATTTTATGGAAAAAATTTTGACACTTGGGATTTTAGAATGAAATTGGATTTGATTAATGTGAATTATCATACAAAGTTATAAATGGGTATACTAAACCAAGAGATGAGTCTACCTTGAGTCCAGATGATAAGAATATTCTCAAAGAAAGTATGTAGAAGAGTAAGAGGGATTTGCAGATGATTGCACAAGGATTGGATGAGTTAGTTTTTGGAAGTATTAATCCAGCTACTACATCCAAGCAAGCATGGGACATCGTCGAGACTGCATATCAAGGTACAAGTAAGGTAAAAATTGTCAGATTACAAACACTTAGAAAAGTTGAAAATTTGCAAATGAAAGATTATGAATCAGTAGATCAATTCACATATCATGTTATGGATTTGGTTAATGAAATAAGGAAAACGGGTGATGAGCTAATAGATCAAAAGGTTGTAGAAAAGGTTTTAATATGTTTTCCTAAAAAAATTGATGAAATTGTCGTGGTAATAGAGGAATCCAAGGATTTGAGTAATTATTCTATAGACGAGTTGGTTGGTTCTTTCAATAATTATGAAGACATGATAAACATGAATGATAATACTTCATTGGATCATGCATTCAAAACACAAATTGTTGGCAAGGGGTTTTGGGATAAGTTAGTTGTGTAGCATCATAGATGTTGTGTAAGCTCAAAGACACTACGCAAGTGGAAGATGGCGTGCAAAGTGGAAATACAATATTTTATGTAATTTGTGTCACCTTTTGTAGTTTTGGACCATACTTTGTCGATATTGGTCATTATTTTGTAGAATCAGTTAAGAGTTAGTTAGGAAGTTATCCAAGTGGACCTTTAATGTATAGGCGCAAGCCTATAAGTAGAAGTAGAATTGCAAGTGTTAAGTAACTTTTGGAGGAACTTGTTGAATGTTGTGATTAGATCCATTCCTAAGAGAGCACTTGTTGATTTGTGAATTGTTTTGAATAATCTGTGATTTTGTGTAGAAGTAATATGACAAGACGGAAGTTATAAGCTAAATCATCGTGTTCTTTACTGTTTTTATGTTTTACTATTTTTTGTGACTCAATGATGAATGCTATGTGAATGCACAACATGGATCTATGATGCGATGTTCCCTATTTTACATAATGTTATTCCGTTGGATTTGTTCACACATTAATGTGTTTATCATAGTTATGATTGAATGATGCGATCTGTTGAAGAATGATAAGGAATGGTTATGTGAATGCATATGTTGAATAATCTGTTAATGTCGCGCTAAGATGACAAGTTGATGCACGCTGTCCTCTCCTATTCTGCGGAAACTTGGTTCTGTTAGCTCTCCCTCAAACATCTCGGGTGAGACTTCATCCGCTCTATAGGTGTTGTCGAATGGGGTAAAAATTGACTGGGCTGGTGCTCAGGGAGTTCATAGTGGGTTGGGTGTTGATAGAATGGGAACCCCTATCGACTGGTTTTGTTGGCTAATTTTGGGTGAAAAAATGGTTTCGTTTCTGAGACCTTGTTGTGACTTAGGGGAGGATATGTGGCATCTAACAAGACTGGAAATTAAATATTGGTTTGACTAGAAGCTACAAGAATTTGCTGAAACAAAAAATCAGAACCCTGTACTAACGACATATAAGTGACTGAAAAATTACATACATGACGGTCCACACGAGTACTTTTTCTCTAAATTTTCGATCATATTGTACAACTGGTTGGCGCAATTTACCTATCGTAGGACAAATTTTCAAGGAGGTGATCCAACATCCTAGACCCCTGAATTGATCTAGGAGCTACAGGAAACCAACAACAAGGCATCATGGGTTGTTGAAGTATGGATAGATAGTATCTTGGATGGTTATATCACCGAGTTCGCAGTTGATACTACTAATTCCTATAGCGAAGTAGAAAGATAATTTTTCAACGGACCAAGAGGTAGGTTCTTATTGTATTTACAATTGTTAATTAATAAGGCTTGTTTTTGAAAAAGGCATACTGAAGGTGCACCTTGAGTAGTAGAACTCTGGTGTGCAAGGGTTGTGGATACCGCAAAGAAAGGGTGGATACGAATGGAATGATATGAGGTATATTGGTGAAAATTAGAAGGAGACTATGAGGGAAACTGAGGAAGAAAGTGGTCTTATGAGAGAAGGAGCAAGGTTTTGACAAGAGAAGAGGCAGAGGACAAGGGAAGGTCTTGTTGTGATCGAAACGGAAGACCATGAAGGAAGACCACACGGGATGAAGGAACCCTATAGTGATGACTAGGACATCCAAACCTAGACTACGCCTAGGGTAGAGAAAAGATAAAACCCCAGCAACAATGTACCCACACCTCTGCGCACTACGTCGCAATCATGAAGAAACACAAATTCAACACCGACGTGTCCAACATGCCAGCAACACTCTCATAGTAGTAGTAGATCAACATTTGTAGGAAGAAGGCCAAAAATGGCGGGAGACAAAGCAAAGTTACCTCTGTTCCATGGGAACAAGGCTGAGGATCTAGAACAATAATGGTTCCTGTGTGAGGCGGTATGGATTGTCAGAAAAAATGTAGATGATGATGTCAAGAAGGGCCAATTGTCGACAACCCTTCGAGGTCACGCAATGGATTGGCATATGAAATTCGTACAAGTTCCTACAGGTACTCCGGTGAAGACATTGGTAGAAGTCAAGAGAGGACTTATCGAATAATTTATAAAACCAAAATCTGAAGCATGACACATTACATAATTGAAGGAAATTAAGCAGTATCCCAATGAAGCTGTTTGGGATTTCAATCAAAGATTCAAGACACTAATGACAAGATTCAATTTTGAGATGAGCGACATTCAACATAAGGAATGGTTCATTGCTGCATTGCTAACTCATATCAGACTACCACTGATGCAGCAAAATATTGCGACATAGAGAGAGGCTCTCGAGATCACCATGAATTTGGAAGCTTCACCCGTTGGAGAAAATGTAGTAGAAACGAACCAAATTCTGACGCAGTTGGTGAACTTAACACTTCAGTTGCAAGATATTAAGAAGGGAAAATAACAATGTGAGGATCTATGGTGTACTCAATGTCACACAGATGGACATACTAAGGATACTTACCCAAATTTTTGAAACTATCTGTTATCAGGAGCCCTGGACCCATTGAGTTGTGCTAGTGTACCATGGTGTCACATTTGTCAAGTATATGGGCATCGACACGAGGAATGTTGATACATGCAAAAAATGGTAACGAAGCCGACGAACTTATATTGCACATTTTTTCAATCTATTGGGCATGAAGATAAATACTATCATGCATATGACCTACTTCAACAAAGAACACATGAATAGTACTATGTGAAGGGAGAAGTCTAGAAACCATAGCCATAGGTGGTGAAAGCACCACCTCAACCACAACATGTACCACCACCGGAGATGTAGTTTATACCACAACAAATGCAACAATAGTTTGTGCCACAACCACGGTATAACCAGATGCAGATGGCTCCGAAGAAACCACAATATGTTCAGTCAGTGCTTTATGTTTAGCAATAGTTGAATCCCCTGCATCAACAATTTTCTCCACTGCAGTATCAACAACAAGGAGGATTTTGTGGAGGATTCAGAGGAGGGCATGGAGGCTTTCATCGAGGAGGAGGATGAGGTCGCGGACCAGTCCAATGCTATAATTATGGTGTATTGGGGCATTACCAAAGATATTTATCACAGTTGAATAATTAGTGTATGTATTGCACCGCGATTGATAACACCGTTGAGAACATCCCATAGATGATCACGAAGTGGCAAGCTGTACATGTCCCACAGTTGCAAAACCATAATCAGTTGCAGAATTAGAATCAATTGCTAAACCAGAATCAAGTGTCGAACCAAAACTAGATGCAAAATCAAAACTAGGACCAACTTCCAATTCATAACCAATTTCCAGTTCAGAACCAAATCCCAATTCATAACTAAATTCCACTTCAGAACCAGAATACAAATATGAACGTGAATTAACCTATGAATCCACCATTGAACTAGAACCAAGGACCGATGGTTGCAATAATATTGGTGGAGCCTAGAACGTAGGAAATTGATGTCACTGTCGTCACTTGCGGAGGTGTGATGACTGGAGAAGATAGTCCACATTCACAAGTTCGGCTTTGTGAGAAGAAGAAGTTGCAGTTTGATATTGTAATGTCCCCATTTTTAATAATTGCATAGCAGGACAATTCCATCAATCCTACTGGTTCCCTAGGTTGGATGGATACATTTGGAATTTTAATAAGGGAGCTAATAAATGATGTTCAGACATTAGAATGAAATAAATATTTAATAATGGAGCTTATTAAATAAATACAATAGAAAATTGAAGTGGCAATGGAGCATGGAGACACATGGAGATTATCGGGCCCACACAAGCTAGAAATTATGTGCCACATGGCATCCTCCTCTTGCAATTTTGAATCCATGGGAAGCCTAATTTTCTTGGATGAGTTATAAGGCTAATACACTTGGCCATATGCCTCATCGGTTGAATTGGGAAGGAAATGTAACTTACATGGGAGAGGAAGAGTCATTTTGGAGCTAGTGAGACACTTAGACTTGATTCCCTAGCTCTATGACAACAATGATGAAGATGCTATGACATTTATGACACAAATCAGATCTGAAGGTTGACATCTGACATATCTGACATGTCAGGTTGAAATAGAGCATCGAAGAGGGTGCTCATATGAGTTGGGGAAGCTCAATGGACTCCTACTTGAATTGGGGGAAGATGGAAGGCTTGGAAAGGGAGGGCACATGGAAAATCATGAGCACACACCCTAATTCAAATTGGATTGAGTTTTTGGATGGATTTATAACCTTAGAAGGATTAGTATGTTTATAAAATATAGGAATAAACCAAGAGAATTCCTTTTATCATTTGAGAAATTTTCATTTGTGAATTGAGAGAGCTAGTGGATGACTAGTCTCTTGCCTTAGCCAATTTCGAGGGTGAAAGATTCCCATCCAAGTTGGTGTTTGGAGAGGCCACTTAGGTATTTCATAGAGATTTATTGTTTTTGTATTTGTAGGTGTAAGCTACATGGTATCTTGTGGTTCCTTCTAGTGCATCACTTCTCTCAACCATTTCCAGTTTTCATTGCATATTCTTGCTCATGGAGGGATTGTGCTTTGGGTGAGATATTGATATCTTTGGGGAAGATTCTAATGCCCCATTATTTTATGTTCTGATGTAAATGATCTGTATTTCAATTTCATAATACTCTCAGGTGGAAATACCAAAATATTTCATGTAAAAATGTTAGACAATGAAGAAATAGTGCCATTTCCCCACTACCTTATTTTGAACCATTGTAATGCTGATGATTTCGAATTGAGAGAGATTTACATTGTCCATTTATGATTGTAATGAGCTCAATATGATCTGTTCTTCATTCTCATAAATTATCAGGTCGAAATATCAAAGGATTGTATGTGAAAGTGACTGTTAATGAGCAAACAATTACCATTTCCCCACTATATTGATGTATGCCATGATAATGCAGATTATTTCGAATGGAAGAATGTATATCTGATATATTTATGATGAATTGCTGTCATTTATGAGTATTACAAGTTTCATGTTCATCACTTAAGCATTTGAGGTCATTTTACTCAGTTTAATTGCATTTGGAAAAGATTTGGTGCCATTTCCACAAGGGTCGAATTAGTGATTTTGTAGCTATTTGGCAGAGGGTCATCACAGCTTGTATAAACTAAGAATTATGAATATGATACCTTAACAATGTCCCTTAAAAATAATCTACCTATTTTCATAAATTCGAGTGGGTTTGGGATCATTTGAGAAGTCATTTCTAGCATTTACCCAGGGGGAATTGGAGCCCCAATTTGCTTGTAAAGACTCCTACTTTGGTCAGAATATTAAACAAGAAGGAAGAAGTAATTGGAGGGTCATAAATCATCCCTAAAAATCATATTCAAGTATTAATATCATTCATACACCTTCTCAAAATATTTTGGATCATTTGGGCCAATTTGGAGATCTAGATATCAAAACTAGTCAAAGGTCAAATTAGGGAAAAAAGTGAAAAATTGGTCATTGTAATAAAATTTTGAAAAAGGGAAATTATAGGAAGATAGGCCACTTCCAAAAATTTGGATTTATAGGAGGAAGAAGGTGCAGTTCGATATTGATTCCGAGAAAGACACATTTTTTGAGGTACGTGATGTGATCAAAAGGAATCTAAGTAAGTCACATGTTTATGAAATGCCAACTGATTTTGATTCAACTTTAGAGGCAGGACCATCACGACCACATGCTACCTTGCATAAATTATTTGAGAGTTACTTATCGTTGGAAGAATATCCTGATGCTCTTGTCGATATTGGGAAATTGTTACATTGACCGACTAAGGGGCAGAAGGACTCCGCGGTGAACTCCTTGCATAAGAAAAAGACCAGAAAAGAGATGCACATGAATATTCAGATTGGGGACTATGGGGTCAATTAAGTCATTCTAGATCTAGAATCAGATGTTAATATTTTGACAAGAAAGACATGGAAGAATATGGGGATCCCAATGTTGATCTAGTCTCCTGTGCAGCTGTGACTGGTCAACCAGGCTAGAGAAACTCCGATCGGGTAGGTTCTGCACCTTGCTGTGGAATTAGAAGGCATGAAGACCTATGCTAATTTCGATATAATTGAATTTATTGATGGTGGTGGCTCCTATCCTGCATTGATGGGGATTGGATGGGCCAATGATACTATGGTAGTGATCAACTTTAAAAAGCGCATGATGACATTCGAGAATCAAGACATTGGAGTCATTGCTCTGATGGATCCAAGCGAAGGGAGAAGGTATATTGAGCTGGTGAAAGATGAAGTTGTCAGAGGTTGGGATCATGCTTATAACATTTCAAAAGATTATGTTCATACAACTACTGATGGGGAACTCAGTTGGTGTAGTGCTATCTCTACTTCTTCTGATTCAGATGATGCTTTAGAGAACTGGCAGAACCGACTGCATAAAGTGTCGCTAAGAAATTGTGGGTTGATCACATAGTCATTGTGTCACGTTGTGAATGGGACTATTGAGTTGCCAATTTTTGAAGGATTACCTGAGTTATCTGAGTTTCTTGATGAATTTGAAGATAAGGTGTCAAAACCATAGTAGTTGTTTGCGTTGGAGGAACCACTGAAGTCTACTCTAGCACACTGGTGGGAGACCTATAAGAAGTCGATCACCGGATGGCCGTAGTGTCAAAGACTGATGATAGTTTGGTTTGAAGATGCAAAATTATACCATGTTTCGAGGTACAACAGGCGGAGAAACCCTGGTGATCATTTTATCGAGTGTCAGACCTTGTGGGAATCACGACCAAAGGATGAGTGGGTCCATGCCGTTGTCCATACATTGGATGAAATTCTGCGATATTGGTATGTATCAACAAAGTTGCGCAGAGAGACCACTACCTTGGAGGAATTGACGGCTTGCTTCACTCACACCTTCAGTTTCACGGATGAAAATACAGATGTTAATAATGCACTACAACTCATCCGCAATGTTGTCCTGAAGGTAGTACCTGTCGCATATACAATAGACCCGCATGCACATTTTCAAATGTAGTTGATGATGGAATGTTATAATGTGACTAGAGGGCTAGATGAGTGTGAAGATCTGAGGAATATCAATATTCTGGAAAAAGAAGGAATTCAGAAGGTCACAACACCAAATGTACCAGTAGATCCAATGAATCAACCATTAAAGATCAGAAAGGTCAACATTGGGACAGAGGAGAACCCAAAGTTTGCAAATGTTGGAGATTATTGGGATGATGAAACGATGGAAAAGATTACAGACTTATTGCATGAATTCTGATATTTGTTCCCTACAAAGGTTTTGAGATGAAGGGCATTCTGGGAGATTTAGGAGATATGAAGATCCCGTTGAAACCAGATGCGAAACCAATAAGGTAGAGGCTGTATCACACGAATATGTGATATAAGGAAAGAGTAAAATCCCAGCTAGATAGGATGTTGGATGCTGGAATAATTGAGCCGGTTGAAGAATAAGAATGGATCAGTCCCATGGTGGTCCAAGACAAGAAAACGGGTGAGGTTCGGATTTGCACCGACCTATGGAAATTGAATGATGTGTGTATGCATGATCCATTTCTGACGCTATTCACTGATGAAGTCCTAGAAGGATTAGGTGGTCAAGAGATGTATTCATTCACGGATGGTTTTTTCGGCTATCACCAGATCAGGATCGCAAAGGAGGATCGATACAAAACAACATTTGTCATTGAATGGGGCTGTTTTCAGTACACTGTGATGCCTTTTGGGTTGAAGAATGAGCCTATGATAATTTGCCGAGTTGTTGTTGCCGCATACAAATATTTTATTCATAATTTCTTGCAAGTTTATATGGATGACTAGACATTCTATGGATTGCTTAGAGACCATTTGGAAAACCTGCGACTGATGCTGGGAATATGTCGACAGTATCATATCGCGCTGAACTCAAAGAAGTGTATTTTTTGTGCACCTTTTGGGATGTTACTGGGTCACATGATTTTCAAGCAAGGACTATTGGTTGACCCTACAAAGATTGCGCTGATCTTGAGCTTTTATCTGCCTACAAATGTGAAGATGCTTAGAGCGAAGTTCGGGCACACAGGGTATTATCGCAAGTTCATACGAGGGTATGCTACGATCACAACACCAATGGAAAGGTTTTTGAGGAAAGATACAACATTTGTATGGAGTCAAGAGTGTCAAGGAAGTTTCGACAGACTGAAATCCAAGATGGTTCAACACCGATACTAGTTTTCCCTGATTGGAACAAGGAGTTCCATTTACACGTGGATGCATCATCTGTTGCGCTGGAAGTGGTGCTCGTGCAACCAAGAGAAGGAGATCTAGATCACCCGATTTATTTTTCTAGATAGAAGTTGTCGTTTGTAGAGAAAAACTATACAACCACAGAGAGAGAAGGTCTGGTGATGGTATATTTGCTACATAAGTTTAGGCATTACCTATTATGCGGTCATTTCAAGATGTTTATAGACCATTTTGCTTTGAAGTACCTAGTCAATAAGCCTATGTTGGGGGGGAAGATATGATGTTGTCTACTTCTCTTTCAAGATTTTGATTTTGAGATAATTGTGAAGCCAGGTTGCTTAGATGATGGCCCTGGCCATTTATCCCTAATTGAGACAGGTGAAGAACCAACATACATTGAAGACGGACTTCCAGATGCGCGATTGTTTAGAGTCGACATGGCTGATGATTATTATGATCAAATAATTCATTTTTTGATGACAGGAACTGCACTGAAGGACATTACTACTAGTCAAAAGAATCAATTGGTGGTTAAGGCCTCATATTTATTGTTGATAACAAGAAAACTATATAAACTAGGACCAAATGAGAATTTGCGGCGATCTGTCCTACTGCATGACAAGGGAATATTTTAGCAGAGTCCCATGTGGGAGTTGCTGGGGAACACTATGGAGCTCGAGCTACTACAAAGAAGGTGCTTCACATAGGGCTTTGGTGGCCCACTTTGCACAATGATGCGACAAACTATGCAGGGAGTTGTGATGTTTGTCAATGAAATGGAAAACCATCACGGAGGGATGGGATGCCATTGGTACCTCAGGTAACATTGTAGCCATTTGAAAAATAGGCCATGGAGTTTGTGGGATTAATCAACCCATCAGGGAAGAGAACTGGTGCATGGTATATCATTACAATGAAAAACTATTTGACAAGATGGGAGGAGGATGCACCAGTCATGGATTACACCGCTGCGACAACAACGAGGTTTCTGTTTGACAACATTGTTACTCGATTTGGATAACAAGGTTTGAAGGATATTGATGAGCTACCAGGGAAGTCACTTCATCAATCACACAGTAAGCATGTTGATGGAGGAGTTGCAGATACAACATAAAAAGAGTACTCCGTATCATCCGTAGGTGAATGGGACAATGGAAGCATTCAACAAAGTGTTGGATCATGCACTTACAAAGGTATGTAATGCAAACTGCGATGACCGGGATTTGAAGATTCCAACAGTCTTGTTGGCATATTGCACAGCTTGCAAGAGATTGATGGGGCATACACCATTCAAGTTGGTGTATGAGAAAGAGGCAGTCATGCCGATGGATTACATTGTTCCAAGTTTGCACATAGTTCCAGCAACAAGCATGGACGATGAAGCATCTTTAGGGGAATGCTTGGTGTAGATGGTGCAGCTCGAGGAACACCATTTTATTGCAGATTTTCACTAGCGCGTCGAGAAGGATCGATAGAAGCCCTGGCTTGATCAACACATAAAGAACAAACAGTTTTAGCAAGGATATGTGGTGTTGTTATATGACAACAAGTTCATGAAGCATCCACGTAAGTTATAGATGCATTGGTTAGGTCCATATCTTGTTAATTCCATTACTTCAAGAGGTGCAGTTCAACTACAACAGTTAGATGGAGCGATGCTACCAAACCTAGTGAATGGTAGCAGGATGAAGCCCTATAGAATGGGCCCAAAACCGCGTGATGCTTGAGGCACTACACAATGAAAAAAAATAGGAAGGATGGATATATAGAAGGAGGGCGTGCCAGGAGGAAGTGGGTGTGCAAGAGTAGGAGTCAACATCACAGTTAGGAGGTCATGTTGCGATAGCCACAGGGCTACGCACATAGTCAAATCAGCAATAAATGAGGACATTTAAAAGCAGTTAGTCAATGGTGCTTGGTGAAGCGACGTGCATTTATGGTCAATCCGACCATTGGATTGACAAGATATCTGGCGGATTCGGGTCGTTAATGACGGATTTGGCCATGATGATTGGAATTGATTTGGTCATGATGAAGGTGCGATCAGCTTAATGCTATAAGAAGGGATTGAATGCGCTTGGCATTCACCATTGTGCAAAGATTGAGCCGAGTTGCAGAGAAAAGTCTTAGTGAGTTGAACACATTGCTAAGTGCAGTGAGGTTGAGCGACTGTTTAGCATTGCGGGGCACTCGTGCATAATGCAGAGGGAACCAATCCCAGTTGAGGTTTCAAGTAGGAGAGAATCACCATTTCGCCCACTCACTGTTGAATAGAAAGTTGCCAGTATGTCGATAGGATCATCATTGGTGCCGAAGAAGAAGAGGAAGGGACAAAATCCTAGCTCCCCGATGCCAAAGAAGAGGAAGACTAGAACATCTACAAGGGCACGAGAAGAAGAAACTACACAGATGGGGCTATCTAGCTTAGTAATTGTGGAGTCAACGTCTCAAACAGGGGTGTCAGTTAAGGACATCTCTGGTATATACCTCCCAGTCAACCTGGTGAGGAAGCCCACTAAAATTCAAAAGTACCAAGTAAGGATGCCAATGATACAACAAGGGATAATATGCACTTCTAACATCATGCCTACGCCGATGCAGATGAAATATGATGACCATGACCTACTCGCATTGCAGGATGTTGCGAATGAACCTTATGTTCCAATGGTAGCAGTAGGAGGTGGATCAATATAATGCATTCCGCACGACTGGGCGCACGGGCTGGACAGAGTCGGATTGTTAGGTTTGATCAACATGCTGAACTTTGGGTGACCGAATGGAGTAAACATGTGTGTGAAGCAGCTTTTGGCATGCTTCCATGGAGGATTTTTGTGGCTGGATAAGCTGATCGAAGTCACGGTGGGGATGATTTCAGAAATAATGGGGCTGCCCAAGGATGGTCCAGAACCCTCGCATTATTTCGAAGGAAAGGATAATGACAAGAATCTTGCAGTGGAATTAAAGAAGTGCTATGGTTTAGAGCATGACGGGAGGGCTTACCTCATCGACAGTATCAATGACTGAGCGGTGCACATCAGCGCAAGGATTTTGGCCTTAAAAGTGGCCAGGAAGAATCGCCCTGTCCAATGTAACTCGGGGGTGGTTGCATGTGCTGAGCACTGTGTGCAAGGAGTACAAATGACCTAATCACTCTTTCTCATGAACCAGTTAGTGAAACATGTAGTAGCAGTGAAGGCAGGTGAGAAACCATTTACATACAGTTGGTTACTCATCTTGATCATACTAGTGCCTTGGATGGAGATAGATGACTATCAAGGCATGGATTTAGAAGCGGTGAAAGTATGCAAGGGTGCACGATATTAGAATCTATGGTGGTAAAAGAACTTGAAATATTGACAGATTGTGCGATTCAATTTTTGATCTATTTGGAAGCGCTACAGGTGGCAACAGTGAAAGTTACAAGGTTATCTGTAGAATCCACAACAAAGTATCAAAGGATTACACGATTCGCAATAAGACCACACGTCATTCACATACTAGTGTAGTGTGACCCAGAGAGGAAATGGTTGTCGACACCTTACAAATTGTTTGATGCAGAGTTGGAGGCGATGGTTAATGATTGGCCTGTAGAATGAAGGGAACGAGTTAGTTTGGAAGAAGTATCGAAGGGACCCCCAACGAATGCACCTGTTGATACTGTGCATAAGGATGACCAACAGAGTGATTAGGATTCTGATAAAGAATGATGAAAGACACCCACAGACCTTGAAGAAGAATGCATGTTCAACGAGTTAAGAACAAAGAGTTGCATGGAGCAGGGTGCGAGTAGTAGCATTGTGCCAAGGATGGAAACATAGTTGAATCAACTTATCAAAGCATTTGCATATGCAACAGATCTGGAAGCCAAGAAAATGACAAAATATGCGCAAGCGAGAGTCGTGGAGGTAAGAACAAAACTCAACTCATTACATGATGTTGTTTTGAAGAGAACACCAGAAGGTGTGCCTGTGCAGGACTTCACTTCAATCAGCATTGAGCTGTGGGTTAGGAATGTTCAAATTTCCACAACTGTGATTGAATTTGGAAGAGAGGACTTGAATACCTCCCTGCAACAGTTGCATGACATATCACTGTTATCGGATAAATCTACTCAAGTGGACTCAATCCATATCTCCCTAGTCCAAGTAGATCTAGAACAAATCAAGTACAAAACACAATCTACTTTCCTAGATCAAACATAAATGCAAGTTAATAAGATAGATCACTTAGGTGCAAGATGCAAATCCTCTTCTCTCTTTGTTGATCCAAGCTCTAGAGCCTTCATATCTTCAGCTGCAAAACCCTGTAAAGCAAGTGGAAACAAGCAAATAGTGCATCTGTATCCAAACATGAATTGATCTAAGCTAACAGTTAAGGAATAAATCTCTAAACATTATTAACACAATGATATTTATGGAAAGAGATTTGTATTAATGTAATCAGTAGATACATAGAATTACATAAAGAAGGAACATCACAACCTAGCCTTAACCCTGCAATATTCCATCCAACAATCGAAGCCAAGCCTCCAAAGGATGATAGGGATCACTTAGAAGTTCCACCAGCATAAGAGTACCATAGTCCTTCCTCCCTTCATCATGGAGAGAGGGTTTAATTTATAAGGCTAAAGGGATAGAGTAGGTTGAGGATTAGGAGGAGGGATATAAGGGATCTTCCCCATAGGTTAGGAATCAAATTCCACCTCACCTAGAATATAGGGAAAATACTTCACCTCATCCACCTTTGAGAAGGGTCTCGAAGCTCCGTTTTTTTCCCTCAAAAATGCCACCAATGCACCTTCCATGAAGTGAAAGAGGATCGTCGGAGCACCTAGAAGTAGGAGATAGAGCGTCGCCTCTGTCACACCTAGCATGAAGGGAAAGAGCACCATCAATGCACTTAACATGAAGGGGAAAAGCACTGACCTATCTAGAGAGGGTTAAGAAAAGGTGGGAACAACCTCAAATCAATGCAGTTTAGCAGAGAGAACTTTGGGGATTATGGAAAGGGTTAACACATGGCTCAACATGACGAGATTTCGGTGTCACAGAATTCCCCCCAAAGCATGAAGTTAGAGGAATACAATAGGTGAATGCTTTGTAAAGTGAAGAAATCAAAGAAAAGGATGTTAGTTGGAAGCTGCTACAGTAAAACTGACTCAAATATCAAATGACTCATAACATGGTTGCTGACCAATACAATGCGAATCCACGATAGTAGAGACCGACTAAATGCAATAATGGCTACTAGACACAAGCATAGATCCATGATGAGATGATAACACATCCATGTCTAATACAAAGTGGATCCGTGTAATATAACTCAAAACAAACTCCGTCAAAACCTGGGCAAAATATATGATGACCTAGGGTCTTCAAGCCGAACCCACAACGATACGAATCTAACCATGTGATTACAATGTCTTGATGTCGAACATGGTAGAAACCACTTGATTACTAGTCATTAATGTAAACTGTTAACAAGTGTGAGGGAAATCACCATTGATATCAATGATTCCCAAGGTATCTCAGTACAACCTACCAAGTGTGAATAAAGGACTTGGATTCGAACACTTGGTAGTATATTTCAATCAAGAGTCAATGATGTAAACTCATGTTGAAAGCGAGGTAACCTACCATTAAGGCATGTAGGCCCAAGGTACTTGACTTGGTTTCTAAGTCTAATTCCTGGATAAGGAGTTGAAGTCGACATGAATAGACTCATTGAAGGAGGGCCATGATGAATCCACCATCATCGACATGAAACATGATCAAATATGTTTTTAGAGTAAACTAGAAAACAAAGTGATGTACGAGACTTTTTCGGGTGCACAGGGTACTCTCAAAAGACCGAACACCTTGAGCAATCGCTTCACACAAATATATCATAGATCAACACACGGATGCTTGTCACATGGTTAAAACCCTCGAGAGAGAAACAGTCCATAGCCCTAGCCAAATAGCTACTTGGAGCAATTTATTATGCAAAAGAAAAAAAAGTTACATGAGCTTCTTGTAATCGATTAACTAGCCAAGGACCCTCTATGCTCTTGAAATAGAGATCATAAACCAATCGAGTGTTAAGCCACGGATCAATGGTAGGTATGATCTAAGAGAAGTTGAACCGTTGGATCACTCTATGTCTAGAACATCTCGTGACCGTCGGTTTAGAATATTTACAAATGCATACTAATGCATACTAAAAAAACACACTTTTACCTAACGGATATATTAAAAAAGTTGATCTTAACTAACTCCTAAGTGTCTAAATATCCTAACATCCCCCCTTAAGAACAACTTGGGATAGGATTGAAGGATTTACAAAAGTGACACTATTAGGAGAAGGAAGGAGGCATTAGAGCCTATTCCCCCCTTAAGGACACATTCCTGAACTCCTAACATAGACCGAAGTTTAGAAAACTTCGCTTCTGTAAGAGACTTGGTAAATATGTCTGCAACTTGATCATCTGTAGGGCAATAGAGAACTTCAATAACACTATCATGAACAATATTTTTGATGAAGTGCATGTGTAGCTCAATGTGTTTGATGTGCTGATGTAGAACTAGATATTTGGCAAGATTGATGCCACTTTGATTGTCGCACCAAAGTGGAGTAGGTTGCTGCTACTTGAATCCAAACTCTGAAAGGATCTGTCGAATCCATAAAGCTTCCTGACTGGAATTAACTGCGGCTCGATATTCTGCTTCTGTTGAAAAAAGAGCAAGTGCTTCTTGTTTCTTACAAGCGCAAGTGATAGGTCCAGATCCCAGAATGAAAACATAACCTGCAGTAGACATCCGATCATCAGGATCACCAGCCCAATCTGAATCAGTGAAACCAACCAACAAAAGTTTCCCCCCTGTACCGTGATGAATCCTGTTAGGTCATGATTGTGTCTTCCTTATTTTTATGCTTTTATTTATGTTTTTGAACCTTGCTAGTATTTTTGCTTCTAGGAAATTTTGTTTATAAAGATAATTTTGAGTTCAAACTTTTAATTTTCATGATTTTGATTTTTTAAGCTTGCTTTTATAAAAAAAATTCTTTGATTTCATTATTAAAGGTTTTTACAAGGCATATATGGATTAAATGGTTTTATAAATGACACTAAGGTCAAGATTAAGCACATAAATTAAGTTTTAAGCCTTATTAGTGGCCTAATGATGTGAAATTATTTGATTGGACTTTCTTGTAGCACAAGAGCAAAATTGATACACTAGAGCGCTACAAGAAAGTCGCGAATGCTAAAATCATCAGTTTTTTCAGTCCGATTTTTTGGGTGTCTTGTCTCTGAGGTGTTAATCAAAAGAAGTTTTATCATTGAAACAGGTGGATGATCATCATAAGAAGCAGATCATGGCCACTGCATGTAGAGCAGGATGAATGATGACAGTGAGTAGAATGAGACTGAGTTTTTCAGGAATATGTTCCTTATCTGAAAGACATGAAGGATATTGAAGGTCGTGGTGAGAACACACTGCAGAGAAATTGGTATTTTTTCAACTGAATGAGGAATTAGGGATTTCCAACAGCGACTATTTGAAGTGGTCTGGACAGTTAGAGACAGGTGGAATGTGAAATTTGACACTTAACCATTGAAGTGATTGCATTCCAATGCTGATATTGGTCTTCTGAACAGGTAGCCAACATGTCATTGCTAGGGTTTTCTCAATTTGGGGCTTTTCTGATAAAATCCTTAATGATAAAATTCGAAGGAGAAATATGAGTTTTTCAGCTAATACAATGTGAATGATGAATTATTAACAAATATATTCAAAGTATTCATCATTTAAAATAGTCAAATTTAAAGCATAACTTGTTGGAATTCCCTGAACTCTGTGATTGGGTCAAACTGTTGTAATTTGGCACAAAAGATTTATGAACTGTGTGTTAGGACAGACTGTTATGATTTGAAGATAGTTAGGTTGTGGGATATCGACAGGTGTTGTTAAACCATAGTGAATATGAAGAAAAGTGGAAAAACAAATAGAGCTGAGCCCACTGACCTAAGCTAGGTAGATAATTTTCCAGAATGTGTAGATTTATTTTCAAATGAAGGATGACTGACATTTTTTAAAAGGATTGATGGATATCATGCAGAGGTGTCTCATAAATTTGCCCAGTGTTTTGATAAAGACATTGTGTCTTTTGATACTTTACAATTCAAAATAACTAAGAAGTTGATAGTTGAGGCAACAGGTATTTTGAACGATGGAGAATTGTGGTTTAAGAAGGTCCTATTCACCTTCAATGCAAAAAAGTACTTACTTCCTGGTGTAATTGTAGATTGGAGCAAATGTGTACCAATTCATAACTTCAAACCTGAATGGATAGAGCCCATTAAAGTTTTACAGAGTTATATTACCTGTGAGGGTAGATATGCCTTTGTTTTCAAATACCACTTCAGATTTCTTCAGCATCTCAGTGATGAGTCCAAGATGAACTTACCCTTCTTATTTCTAAAGAGTCTGCAAAAGATGTCATGCAAAGTTAAGGAGCACCAAAATCATACAAGGTTGTCCATTTTCCATCATGGGCTCATCAAACTTATTATAAACACTATTTTGCAGAGTAGGGGAAAGACTTGGGAGTATTTCATTTTTGGTCAGGTTTTCAAAATGATCAAGAAGGATAGTCTCACAGAAGACAAGCTGATAAAGGACAGACTTTGATTAGAAAGATCAGGCAAAAGGTAAAGGTCAAAGATGAAGAGAGGGTTAAATTAGAGGAAGTTTCAGATCATGCAAATGAAGACTTTGAATCTAAAAAACACCTTAATGACAATGAGAGGAATAATTTATAGTCAGATATTAAGGAAGCCGAGCCTATTGAAAATGTTGTACCTACAGAGACAATTTCTACTAAAAATGTTGTACCTGCAGAGAAAACTTTAGATGAGAAAGAGGATAGTGAAGTTGAAAGACAAAGCCCTATCACAGTTCTGTCAGAAGATGAGAAATGCCTATTTGATGATGATAAAGTCCCTGTCACTGATGCAACTAGGGTTTGTACTGGGAAGGAATTTCACAGCCGGGGTGATGAGGTAGCATTACCAAAAAGAAAGAAACTAAAATTTGTTGAGTTTGCCTCATTTACTCATCAAGGTAAGACTATCAAAATGTTGGGGGAGATTGCTCTTGTTTGGAGACCAAAAAATAGACCTAGAAATAAACTCAGACTGAATATGAAGAAGTTGTTGAATCCTAAATTGAACAAAGAAAGAGTAACATTGATAGATGATTCTTCATCTGAGGAAAAATTGAATGATGATAAAGGTGGCAGTAAGGGTAAAAGGCCAATGGAATAAGAAAGAGAGTCTGTCCTGACTGATACTAAACTATCTGATATATTCCTGGAGGTACGAATTCATATGTTGCAGGAACAACAAGAAGCTGAAATAAAGAGTTCTTACTTAGAAAAGAAGATGATGGTTGAGGAAAAGGTTCCATGTAAATCTGAGAGTGAAGAACACCTAGATTTTCCTGAAACCCCTATAGAATTGTTGCCAGAAGATGAAGAAATTTATAAGATATTGAATATGCCATGGCTTCCAAATGAGATGCAAATGATAGTAGGAAATAAAACCTTTGATTCAGAAAAAGAGAATTTATAGAGAAGTGTAAAACAATATAAGTATCAGGTTGAGTACATGCAGGAGATGAATGATGGCTTGGTCATGGCAAACAGAAGACTCAGAGAGGATTTGGAGGAGGTGAATAGCCACTATCAAGAGTTGATTGCAGTTTCAAGAGAAGCATTGAAAAGGAATAGGGATACAGAACGTCAATTCACAATGTTCAAGCAAACCATCCAGGACCTGTAACAGCATAATGAAGAACTAACGAGAAAGATTGCAGATATGGAAGCTGATCAATTGAAGGAAAGAAGAAAAGCTCAAGCCCTAGAAGGGATTGCCTTGTTAGCTGAAGCAGCTAAGGATCTGTAAAGTTTGTTAAGATAATCAGTTATTAGTTAGGTTTGAAAGTTACTTTATTTTTGTAAATATTATTTAGATGAAACTATTCGATGGGTAGACTAAAAAAACAGTTAGGGTTCAGTTCCTAAACCAATTTTGGAGAACAGTATAAGTGTAAGCCTCAAAAAAGGCAAATGGTTCGATTTTTTGGCTGGCAAGAGGAGGTCTCCAGACTTGTTTATAAGCTAAGTAAAAGACTCTTATGTGTATTTGAAAGACTGATTATGAAATATATTCTCTATTTACCCTTCATTTTATTCTCTGGCTTCATTTATAGCTTGTTTTAGTTACTCAGCTGGTAATTTCATTGCTGGTTTAAAGTTTTTATACTTGGAATGCTTGCCATCTGTGGATGAACGTCAATGTTGTTTTCTATTGGATTATGGTTATTATGTTATGCATCTCAGCCTTTCTATGCTTATGATTTAGTGTTTATTTGGATTTATGAATGCATTCCCTCTTGTCATCAAACTTCTCAACCAAAAAACCTTAAAAAACCCTAAAAACCCTATTTTGTTTTATTGAGATTATTGAGATTGTTTTGGCTTGTTCTCTTGTAGTCTGGGAACAATTTCTGGCATAAACATCTTTGGCGTTGTTTCCGGGGAACGAAGTTGAAAACATATTTTTCAACTTCCAAGCAATGGACGATTCCTCAAACATTTCTACAGTTTTTGAGGTGAAATTTTAGTTGTCATTGTATATACCAGTGCAAGTAAAACACAATAAGGACTCCATAACCCAATGGAAATTTTGCAGATTAGCAGGTAGCAGTACAGAAGGCACTGGTCTACAGGTTCTTGAAGCCTCACAAGGAGGAATTCACCCCGCAGCAGGAGCTAGATGTTAGGTCATGATTTTGTGTTCCTTAGTTTTATGCTTTTATGTATGTTTTTGAACCTTGCTAGTATTTTTTCTTCTAGGAAATTTTGTTTATAAAGATAATTTTCAGTTCAAACTTTTAATTTTCATGATTTTGATTTTTTAAGCCTGCTTTTATAAAAAATTTGCTTTGATTTCATTATTAAAGGGTTTTACGAGGCATATATGGATTAAATGGTTTTATAAATGACACTAAGGTCGAGATTAAGCACATAAACCAAGTTTTGAGACTTGTTAGTGGCCTAATGATGTGAAATTATTTGATTGGACTTTCTTGTAGCACACGAGCAAAATTGATACGCTAGAGTGCTACAAGAAAGTCGCGAATGCTAAAATCATCATTTTTAGTCTGATTTTTCAGGTGTCTTGTCTCTGAGGTGTTAATCACATCATTTGATGCATTTGATACGTGTCTTGCATAGTTTTATCATTGAAACAGGTGGATGATCATCATAAGAAGTAGATCGTGGCGGCTGTATGCAGAGGAGGATGAATGATGAGAGCGAGGAGAATGAGATAGAGTTTTTCAGGAGTATGTTCCTTATCTGAAGGACACAAAGGATATTGAAGGTCATGGTAGGAACACACTACTAAGAAATCAGGATTTTTTCAATTGAATGAGGAATTAGGGCTTTCCAGCAGTGACTGTTTGAAGTGGTCTGGACAGTTAGAGATAGGTGGAACGTGAAATTCGACACTTAAACATTGAAGTGATTACATTCCAGTGCTCGTATTGGTCTTCTGAAGAGGTAGCCCACGTGTCATTGCTAGGGTTTTCTTAATTTGGGGCTTTTCTGATAAAATCCCTGATGATAAAATTCGAAGGAGAAATATGAGTTTTTCACCTAATACACTGTGAATGATGAATTATTAACAAATATATTCAAAGTATTCATCATTTAAAATGGTAAAATTCAAAGAAGAATTTTTTGAAATTCCCTGAACTCTGTGATTGTGTCAGACTGTTTTAATTTGGCACAAACAGTGTGTTAGGACAAACTGTTATGATTTGAAGATAGTTAGGTTGTCGGATATCGACAAGTGCTGTTAAACCATAGTGAATATGAAGAAAAGTGGAAAAACAAATAGAGCTGAGCCCACTGACCTAAGCTGGGTAGATAATTTTCCAGAATGTGCAGAGTTATTTTCAAATGCAGGATGGTTGACATTTTTTAAAAGGATTGATGGATATCATGTAGAGGTGTCTCATAAATTTGCCCAGTGTTTTGAAAAAGACATTGTGTCATTTGATACTTTACAATTCAAAATAACTAAGGAGTTGATAGATGAGGCAATAGGTATTTTGAATGAGGGAGAATTGTGGTTTAAGAAGGTCCCATTCACCTTCAATGCACAAAAGTACTTACTTCCTGGTGTAATTGCAGATTGGGGCAAAGGTGTACCAATTCATAACTTCAAGCCTGAATGGATAGAGCCCATTAAAGTTTTACAGAGTTATATTACCTGTGAGGGTAGATATGCCTTTGTTTTCAAATACCACTTCATATTTCTTCAGCATCTCAGTGATGAGTCCAAGATGAACTTAACCTTCTTCTTTCTAAAGAGTCTGCAAAAGATGTCATGCAGAGTTAAGGAGCAACAAAATCATACAAGGCTGTCCATTTTCCATCATGGGCTCATCAAACGTATTATAAACACTGTTTTGTAGAGTAGGGGAAAGACTTGGGAGTATTTCATTTTCTGGTTAGGTTTTCAAAATGATCAAGCAGGACAGTCTCGCAGAAGACAAACTGATAAAGGGCAGACTTTGATCAGAAATCTCAGGAAAAAGGTAAATGTCAAAGATGAAGACAGGGTTAAATTAGAGGAAGTTTTAGATCATGCAAATGAAGACTTTGAATCTAAACAACACCTTAATGACAATGAGAGCAAGAATTTACAGTCAGATTTTAAGGAAGCCGAACCTGTTGAAAATGTTGTACCTACAGAGACAATTGCTACTGAAAATGTTGTACCTACAGAGAAAATTTCAGATGAGAAAGAGGATAATGAAGTTCAAATACAAAGTCCTATCATAGTTCTGGGGAGAAATGCCTATTTGATGATGATAAAGTTCCTGTCACAGATGCAACTAGGGTTTGTGCTGAGAAACAATTTCATAGCCATGGTGATGAGGTAGCATTACCAAAAAGAAAGAAACTAAAAGTTGTTTAGTTTGCCTCAGTTACTCAATAGGGTAAGACTATCAAAATGTTGGGGGAGATTGCTCCTGTTTGGAGACCAAAAACCAGACCTAGAAATAAACTCAGACTAAATATGAAGAAGTTGTTGAATCCTAAATTGAACAAAGAAAGAGTAACAGTGATAGATGATTCTTCATCTGAGGAAAAATTGAATGATAATAAAGGTGACAGTAAGGGTAAAAGGCCAATGGAATCGGGAAAAGAGTCTGTCCTGACTGATACTAAAATATCTGATATATTCCTGGAGGTATGAAGTCAGATGTTGCAGGAACAACAAGAAGGTGAAATAAAGAGTTCTTACTTAGAAAACAAGGTGATGATTGAGGAAAAGGTTCCATGTAAAGCTGAGAGTGAAGAACACCTAAGTTTTCCTGAAACCCCTACAGAATTGTTGCCAGAAGATGAAGAAATTTATAAGAGATTGAATATTCCATGGCTTCCAAATGAGATGCAAACCAGAGCAGGAAATAAAACCTTTGATTCAGAATAAGAGAATTTACAGAGAAGTGTAAAACAATATAAGCATCAGGTTGAGTACATGCATGAGACAAATGATGGATTGGTCATGGAAAACATAAGACTCAGAGAGGATTTGGAGGAGGTGAATAGCCATTATCAGGAGCTGATTGCAGTTTTAGGAGAAGCATTGAAAAGGAAGAGGAATACAGAAGTTCAATTCACAATGTTGAAGCAAACCATCCAGGACTTGCAACAACATAATGAAGAACTAACTAGAAATATTGTAGATATGGAAGTAGATCAATTGAAGGATAGAAGAAAAGCTCGAGCCCTAGAAGGGATTGCCTTGTTAGCTGAAGCAGCTAAGGATCTGTAAAGTTTGTTAAGATAATCAGTTATTAGTTAGGTTTTAAAGTTACTTTAGTTTTGTAAATATTATTTAGATGAAACTATTCGATGGGTGGACTAAAAAAACAGTTAGGGTTCAGTTCCTTAACCAATTTTGGAGAATAGTATAAGTGTAAGCCTCAAAGAAGGAAAATGGTTTGATTTTTTGGCTGGTAAGAGGAGGTCTTCAGACTTGTTGATAAGCTAATTAAAAGACTCTTATGTGTATTTGAAAGACTGATTATGAAATATATGCTCTATTTACCCTTCAATTTATTCTCTGGCTTCATTTATAGCTTGTGTTAGTTACTCAGCTGGTAATTTCATTGTTGGTTTAAAGTTTTTATACTTGGAATGCTTGCCATATGTGGATGAACCTCAGTGTTGTTTTCTGTTGGATTATGGTTATTATGTTATGCATCTTAGCCTTTCTATGCTTATGATTTAGTGTTTATTTGGATTTATGAATGCATTCCCTCTTTTCATCAAACTTCGCAACCAAAAAACCTTAAAAAACCCTAAAAACCCTATTTTGTTTTATTGAGATTATTGAGATTGTGTTGGCTTGCTCTCTTGTAGTCTAGGAACAATTTCTGGCATAAACATCTTTGGCGCTGTTGTCGGGGATTGAAGTTGAAAACATATTTTTCCCTGGGATACTTATCATTTCACTGGTTTTAAGAGTTGAACTTAAGCCAACAAATCTTAAAGACTACTTTTCACTAGTTTGTCGTAGTGGCTACTAGAGGTATAGGAACAAGAAACAGACCTATTTCACCTTTGTAGTTGGGTGTTTCAGACCTAGAACAGATACTAAAAACAACAAGGAATATTAGAAGGTCTCAGTCATCACCAACCCTATGTAACCCTAATTAGTTGGATAGTTCATCACCTTTATCTGTGTTGATAAAATAAGAAGAAACTTCGCCTTGGTTGAAGCCTATAATTCCTGTCAGTAACTTTCAAGTTTTCACTAATCCTCAATCCTTCAAAAAGGAAAAAATAGTATCTCCTGGTAAAATTCCTCTATTTCATCTAAAAGTTGGTAAAACCCCTTTTCAGCCAAGTTCCAGTTAAATCTCTCCATCACTAAAGTCGGCCAACCTTAAAATGGTAGCCCAAAATTAGCCAGTAGATATGATGGACCAAATGGTTGCAGCTAGGTATGCACCCTTAGTTTTGCCTTGGCCTTTGAATGCACTTCCTGGAGGTGATTATCAGAAATACCTGCCTAGATTTAATGGACAGGATGAAACTACAACTGAGGAACACTGGGAAGCATTTCTCAGTTATGGTGATAACCAGAATATCGAAGCTAAGGATGTATGGATGAGGATGTTTGGGCAGAGCCTTGATGGAGATGTCAGAAAATGGTTTAGGGAGTTGCTTGCAAATTCTATCACCATCATAGAAGAGCTTCAGGACCTCTTCATGAGACAATGGGGTGACACCAAGGATCATACTTATTATATAACTGAGTTTGGAGCCCTTAGGAGAAACAAGGATGAAACCATTGCAAATTTTTCGAAGAGATTCAATAAAATGTATGGCAGAATTCCTGCAGAGATAAAACCTTCAGAAACATCTGCAAAACTCACATATGCAAACACTTTTGACCATGAATTTTCCTTATTACTAAGAGAAAGAAGACTTGTTTCTTTACTAAACATGCAAGATGCAACATTAGAGGTGCAGTCTAATATATTAGCTTCCAATAGATTGAAGAAGGAAACAACTCAGCAGATGTATGACAGGAAAGGTAAGAAGGAAGCAGTTCCAGGGGTTTCAACATCTCATTTTGCAGAAGGTAAAATTGATGAGATGGCCAAGCTAGTTAAGATCTTGACTGCAAAATTAAACAAGTTAGAACTAGAAAGGAATTCAAACAAAACTGTCTTAGAAGGTGAAAGAAACCCTAACAATCAAAACCAATTCAGAAGATAGTTTGCTCCTCGCTTCATGCCTAGAGAACGAAGAAATAATGATATACAGCGAGAAAGGAGAGAGACTGAGGATCAAAGAGTACCACTCCCTCTTCAGAACAATGTTGTTGATGAAGAAGAAATTGAAGAGGAAGTGTTATTTTAAGACACAGATCAAGATATGAACTATTTTGGAGAACAGTTGACTGAGGGTTTTGTCACTGAAGAAGAATTTTTAAATGCAGAATACTATGATGCTGATATGTTTGAAACTGAAGATGACTTAAATCTGAAAATGACTGCTGTAACTGCTGATATCTATCAGAATGAACCAAAGAAAACTTTGAATTTGAGGTCAGGCCCAAAACAAGTAGTACAAAACCCAAAGAAGAAGGTAGTTGTACCTACTAAATAGCAATCTGATCCCGTGTCAGAGAAAAAACAAATTCAGGATAAGCAAAAGAAGAGTATGGAGGTTCAAAGTGGTAAATAAAACTGTGTAGAATTTTAAACTAGAAAATGAATTAGGCAAAATAAATATTCCTATGCCTTTTACTGAATTAATGAAAAATACTTCTTACAAAGAATCAGTTCTTAAAATGATTGGTTCAACAAACAGTCAGCCTCTTTCTGATACAGTGAATCTATAGGAAGAAAATCCTAAAATCTTTATTGGATCAGCGTTGGCTGAAAAAACTGAGAATGAAGCAAGTGCTTCACCTCCATTTTACATTACATTGACAATCCATGAACAAATGATACATAATTGTCTTTTAGATTCAAGAGCATCACATAACCTAATGCCAAAGGCTGTCATGGAGGCTTTAGGTTTGAGTATAACAAAACCCTACCATGATCTGTATGCTTTTGATTCACGAGCTGTAAAGTGTTTGGGTGTGATTAAAGACATGGTTCTTAGTTTGGCTCAGTTAACAATGAAAAGTGTGATCATGGATGTGGTAGTAGCAGATATTACACCTAAATTTGGATTATTTCTCTCTAGGTCTTAGGAAAAGAAAGTTGGTGGAACTTTACAAATGGATTTAACATATGCTACTATTCCTATGTTTGGAGGAGAAAACAGAAGGCTATACAGAGAGCTTCAATTTGCCTATATTGTGATAGATGACAAGAACCCTACAAACCATCCTCTGTATGCTGTTGATAAAGATTTGGGTACTTGCATGTTACATTTTAGCGATGATGATAATACTGCTGGTTTGTTACAGGTTGAAAAGGAACAGCCAGTTAAATGTAGTAAGGAACAAGAAGATGAGCTTTGGCAATTATACTTTGATGGATCATCTTGTAAAGAAGGTACTGGAGCAAGGGTTCTTCTCATATCTCCTAGTGGTGAAACAATAAAGATGATGTATAAATTAGAATTTATTACTACAAATAATACTGCTGAATATAAAGCTTTGTTGTTAGGTTTTAAGGCTGCTAAATATTTAGGCATTCAGCACATTTGTGCATATGGTGACTCCAAGTTGGTTGTTCAGCAGGTGAGGAACAACTATCAAGTGAAACTGGATTTGCTGAAAGTATACCGAAATGAGGTATGGGATTTGATCGAAAATTATTTTGTAGCTTCTAAGATTACCTATATTCCAAGGGATCATAATTAGATTCCTGATTCATTGGCCTTAGCAACTACACATTTTAGAATTCCCAAAACCACACAGTTGAAGTATCCCATTGAGGTTAGGTACAAACCTTTTGTACCTGATAATGTAAAACAGTGAGAGTGTTTGAAGATGACATTGAAATTAAAAAAAATTTGGAGCCTACACATGAGTTTTCTAATTTCCTGATTGATCAAGAAGAAGATGATGATGAGGAAGAAGTTGAAGAGATTGCTAAAAATGAAATTGCTGGCCACAAGATTATTGAACTAAAAGGTAATTTCATCCCAAAAGGTTTGGTACCCTTAGAAAGGATATTTTCAAAAAATTATACACCTCTAAAACCTGTTGTACAGTCTTCAGAAGAGAATGTGGTGGATTGTAACATTGGTACTGCTAAACATCCAAGAATGGTGAAGATTTCAAAAGCACTCACAACAGAACAGAGAAATAGGTACATTAAGTTGTTAAAAGAACATGTTGATGTCTTTGCATGGTCTTATGAAGAATTGAAAACATATGATACTGGGATTATACAACATAAAGTACCTTTAAAACCGAATGTTAAACCCTTTCGACAGAAATTGAGGAGGATTAATCCATACTTGTTTCCTATTATTGAAAAAGAAGTTAAGAAGTTATTAGATGCCAAGATCATCGTTCCTCTCAGGTACTCTTCATGGGTTGCTAATCTAGTTCCTGTCAGGAAAAATAATGGAGAAATCAGACTGTGTGTTGACTTTGGAAACTTGAATAGATCTTCACTAAAGGATAATTATCCTCTACCTAAAATTGAGCAAATATTGCAGAAGGTTGTTGGGGCACAAAAGATTTCTATGGTTGATGGATTTTCAGGATACAATCAGATTTCTATGCATCCTAATGATAAAGAAAAAACAGCTTGTACTACTCCCTAGGAAACTTTCATGTATGATAAGATTCCTTTTGGTTTAATGAATGCTGGAGAAAATTTTCAGAAGGCTATGGATATAGCCTTTGTTGGGGAAAAGGATAAGTTCGTGGTAATTTACTTAGATGATATTACTGTATTTTCACAATCAGATGATGAACATCTAAAACACTTGAAACAAACTTTCCTAAAATGCAGAAAATTTGGTTTATCCTTGAATCCAAAGAAGTCACACTTTGTTGTATAGGAAGGCAAATTATTGGGTCATTTAGTTTCAGCTGATGGTATAAGGATTGACCCAGAAAGGGTGAAAGCAATACTGAAGATAAGTATGCCAAGGAGTAAAAAATATGTCCAATCTTTCATTGGTAAAATCAACTTTCTGCGTTGGTTTATACCAAAAGTTTGTTGAGACTATCAAATAGATTACAACCATGCTAAAGAAGGATCAAGAAGTAAAATGGACCACTGAAGAAAAGAACTCATTTGAAAAAATTAAGATGGCTGTTACCGAAGCTCCAGTATTAGTAAGTCCAGATTTTACCATGGAATTTCTAACCTTTTCCTTTGCATCTGAAGATACATTGGCTGTTGTTATGTTCCAGAAGAATAAGGATGGTCTTGAACAACCTATTGCATTCTTAAGCAAAACTCTTAGAGATTCTGAATTAAAATACAGCATCTTAGAAAAAGAAGCTTACTCTTTGGTCAAATCTTTGAAATTCTTCAGAATCTATGTTTTGCATTCCAAAGTTATTTCATATGTGCCTAATGCTACTGTAAAAGATGTTTTGAGACAGCCTGACAGTGAGGGAAAAAGAGGCAAGTCGATTGATAAAATCATGGAGTATGATGTAGATATCACACCTACCAAACTAGTAAAAGGACAAGGTTTAGCTAAGCTGTTGGCTGAATCAAATTGCCAAGCTCTAGGATTATGGAAGAAAATCTGCTAGGTCTTTGAAGCTAAAAACTACTAAGTACTGTTTGGCAGAACAACAGCTATTTTGGAAGGATCCAGGGGGTATTCTACTCAGATGCTTAGATAAACCTGAAATTGAAGGAGTGATTTCTGAATTTCATGAGGGTGCTTGTGGAGGTCACAAGTATTGGAAGGCAATTGCATACAAAATCTTAAGAGATGGATACTATTGGCCCTCTTTATTTTCAAATGTATATCAGCAGGTAAGAGCATGCATCCCTTGTCATAAATTTGCTGGTAAACAAAAAGTTGTTGTCATTACCTTTAAAACCAATTGCAGTAAGTGCCCCTTTTCAGCAGTGGGGTCTGGACTTTATAGGAGAGATAAATACATCTTTCTCAGGACAACACAAGTGGATTTTGACTGCAACAGATTTCTTTACCAAATGGGTGGAAGCTATCCCCACAAGGAATTCCACAGATAATGTGATTATGAAGTTTATTGAAGAAAACATTCTCAGTAGGTTTGGGTGTCCTCAGAGAATAGTAACAAATAATGCAAAGGCTTTTAAGTCTAAGGCGATGGGCGCATTTTGTGAAAAGAATGGCATCTTGTTGAAACATTCAACTCCTTACTATCCTCAAGGTAATGGTTTAGCTGAGTCCTCCAATAAAATTATCATTCAGAGTATCAGGAAATTGATGAAGCATAATAAGAGATCATGGGATTCTATGCTGAAATATGCGTTATGGGCTAACAGAATAACAGTCAAACAAGCAATTGGAACTTCTCCTTTCCAGTTAGTGTATGGTACAGATGTAGTTTTTCCTGTTCAGTTGGGTATCCGAGTGATGAATTTTTTTTAGGATTGTCAGGAAGAACCTAATGATATGCAGAGAAGGATTTATGCAATGATAGAGTTGCAGCAGAATAGAGAAAAAGTGGAAGAAAAGGCACAACTATACAGATTGAAGATAAAAGAAAGATTTGACAGGAAAATTAAAGATAATACTTTCTCAATAGGAGACATGGTTCTAAGATGGGATTCTAGGAAGGAGCAAAAAGGGAAACATGGCAAATTTGATAACCTTTGGTTTGGCCCCTTCCTAGTATCTAAGTTTTTGGAAAACAACACTTTTGTTCTACAGACTTTGGAGGGTGAGGAATTGTCAAGTCCAATTAATGGACGATTCCTCAAGCATTTCTACAGTTTTTGAGGTGAAATTTTAGTTTTCATTGTATATACCAGTGCGAGTAAAACACAATAAGGACTCCATAACCCAATGGAAATTTTGTAGACTAGTAGGTAGAAGTATAGAAGGCACTGGTCTACAGGTTCTTTAAGCCTCACAAGAGGACTTCACCCCACAGTAGGAGCCAGATGTTAGGTCATGATTTTGTGTTCCTTAGTTTTATGCTTTTATTTATGTTTTTGAACCTTGCTAGTATTTTTGCTTCTAGGAAATTTTGTTTATAAAGATAATTTTGAGTTCAAACTTTTAATTTTCATGATTTTGATTTTTGAAGCTTGCTTTTATAAAAAAATTTCTTTGATTTCATTATTAAAGGGTTTTATAAGGAATATAAGGATTAAATGGTTTTATAAATGACACTAAGGTTGATATTAAGCACATAAACCAAGTTTTAATCCTTGTTAGTGGCCTAATGATGTGAAATTATTTTATTGGACTTTCTTGTAGCGCAAGAGCAAAATTGATACACTAGAGCGCTACAAGAAAGTCGTGAATGCTAAAATCATCATTTTTTAGTCTGATTTTCTGGGTGTCTTGTCTCTGAGGTGTTAATCACATCATTTGATGCATTTGATATGTGTCCTACATAGTTTTATCATTGAAACAGGTGGATGATCATCATAAGAAGTAGATCGTGGAGGCTGCATGTAGAGCGGGATGAATGATGACAATGAGTAGAATGAGACTGAGTTTTTCAGGAGTATGTTCCTTATCTGAAGGACACGAAGGATATTGAATGCCGTTGTGAGAACACACTGCTCAAAAATCGAGATTTTTTCAACTAAATGAGCAATTAGGGCTTTCCAGCAGTGATTGTTTGAAGTGGTCTGGACAGTTAGAGACGGGTGGAACATGAAATTTGACACTTAACCATTGAAGTGATTGCATTCAAGTGCTCGTATTGGTCTTCTGAACAGGTAGCCCGTGTGTCATTGTTAGGGTTTTCTTAATTTGGGAATTTTTTGATAAAATCCCTAATGATAAAATTCAAAGGAGAAATATGAGTTTTTCACTAATACACCGTGAATGATGAATTATTAACAAATATATTCAAAGTATTCATCATTTACAACAGCAAAATTCAAAGCAGAACTTGTTGGAATTCCCTAAACTCTGTGATTAGGTCAAACTGTTGTAATTTGGCACAAAAGATTTCTCAACTATGTGTTAGGACAAACTATTATGATTTGAAGATAGTTAGGTTGTGGGATATCGACAGGTGCTGTTAAACCATAGTGAATATGAAGAAAAGTGGAAAAACAAATAGAGCTGAGCCCACTGACCTAAGCTAGGTAGATAATTTTCCAGAATGTGTAGAGTTATTTTCAAATGAAGGATGGCTGACATTTTTTAAAAGGATTGATGGATATCATGCAGAGGTGTCTCATAAATTTGCCTAGTGTTTTGATAAAGACATTGTGTCTTTTGATACTTTACAATTCAAAATAACTAAGGAGTTGATAGCTGAGGAAACAAGTATTTTGAACGATGGAGAATTGTGGTTTAAGAAGGCCCCATTCACCTTCAATGCACAAAAGTACTTACTTCCTGGTGTAATTGCAGATTGGGGCAAAGGTGTACCAATTCATAACTTCAAACCTGAATGGATAGAGCCCATTAATGTTTTACAGAGTTATATTACCTGTGAGGGTAAATATGCCTTTGTTTTCAAATACCACTTAAGATTTCTTCAGCATCTCAGTGATGAGTCCAAGATGAATTTACCCTTCTTCTTTCTAAAGAGTCTATGAAATATGTCATACAGAGTTAAGGAGAAATAAAATCATACAAGGCTGTCCATTTTTCATCATGGGCTCATCAAAATTATTACAAACATTGTTTTGCAGAGTAGGGGAAAGACTTGAGAGTATTTCATTTTCTGGTCAGGTTTTCAAAATGATCAAGAAGGACAGTCTCACAGAAGACAAGCTGATAAAGGACAGACTTTGATCAGAAAGCTCAGGCAAAAGGTAAAGGTCAAAGATGAAGACAGGGTTAAATTAGAGGAAGTTTCAGATCATGCAAATGAAGACTTTGAATCTAAACACCACCTTAATGACAAGGAGAGCAAGAATTTACAGTCAGATATTAAGGAAGCCGAGCCTGTTGAAAATGTTGTACCTGTAGAGATAATTTCTACTGAAAATGTCATACTTGCAGAGAAAATTTCAGATGAGAAAGAGGATAGTGAAGTTCAAAGACAAAGTCCTATCACAGTTCTGTCAGAAGATGAGAAATGCCTATTTGATGATGATAAAGTCCCTGTCACTGATGCAACTAGGGTTTGTACTGAGAAGGAATTTCATAGCCAGGGTGATGAGGTAGCATTACCAAAAAGAAAGAAACTAAAAGTTGTTGAGTTTTCCTCAGTTACTCATCAGGGTAAGACTATCAAAATGTTGGGGGAGATTGCTCCTATTTGGAGACCAAAAAACTGACCTAGAAATAAACTCAGACTAAATATGAAGAAGTTGTTGAATCCTAAATTGAACAAAGAAAGAGTAACAGTGATAGATGATTCTTCATCTGAGGAAAAATTGAATGATGATAAAGGTGACAGTAAGGGTTAAAATCCAATCGAATCTGAAAGAGAGTCTGTCATGATTGATACTAAAATATCTGATATATTCCTGGAGGTATGAAGTCAGATGTTGCAGGAACAGCAAGAAGCTGAAATAAAGAGTTCTTACTTAGAAAATAAGGTGATGGTTGAGGAAAAGGTTCCATGTAAAGTTGAGAGTGAAGAACACCCTAGTTTTCCTGAAACCCCTACAGAATTGTTTCCAGAAGATGAAGAAATTTATAAGAGATTGAATATTCCATCGCTTCCAAATGAGATGCAAACCATAGCAGGAAATAAAACCTTTGATTCAGAAAAAGAGAATTTAGGAGACGAATATAAGTATCAGGTTGAGTACATGTAGGAGACGAATGATGGCTTGGTCATGGAAAACAGAAGACTCAAAGAGGATTTGGAGGAGGTGAATAGCCACTATCAGGAGCTGATTGCAGTTTCAGGAGAAGCATTTAAAAGGAAGAGGAATACAGAAGGTCAATTCACAATTTTGAAGCAAACCATCCAAGATCTGCAACAGCATAGTGAAGAACTAACTAGAAATATTGTAGATATGGAAGTAGATCAATTGAAGGCAAGAAGAAAAGCTCAAGCCCTAGAAGGGATTGTCTTGTTAGCTCAAACAGCTAAGGATATGTAAAGTTTGTTAAGATAATCAGTTATTAGTTAGGTTTTAAAGTTACTTTATTTTTGTAAATATTATTTAGATGAAACAATTCGATGGGTAGACTAAAAAAACAGTTAGGGTTCAGTTCCTTAACCAATTTTGGATAATAGTATAAGTGTAAGCCTCAAAGAAGGCAAATGGTTCGATTTTTTGGCTGGCAAGAGGAGGTCTTCGGACTTGTTTATAAGCCAAGTAAAAGACTCTTATGTTTATTTGAAAGAATGATTATGAAATATATGCTCTATTTAGCCTTCAGTTTATTATCTGGATTCATTTATAGCTTGTTTTAGTTACTCGGCTGGTAATTTCATTGTTGGTTTAAAGTTTTTATACTTGGAATGCTTGCCATCTATGGATGAACCTCAGTGTTGTTTTCTGTTGGATTATGGTTATTATGCTATGCATCTCAGCCTTTCTATGCTTATGATTTAGTGTTTATTTGGATTTATGAATGCATTCCCTCTTGTC
The DNA here is from genome assembly GCA_001517045.1 of Pseudotsuga menziesii. Taxonomy (NCBI): domain Eukaryota; kingdom Viridiplantae; phylum Streptophyta; class Pinopsida; order Pinales; family Pinaceae; genus Pseudotsuga; species Pseudotsuga menziesii. The sequence goes on from LPNX010543919.1 coordinate 150,592, forward strand.
ATCAAACTTCTCAACCAAAAAACCTTGAAAAACCCTAAAAACCCTATTTTGTTTTATTGATATTATTGAGATTGTGTTGGCTTGTTCTCTTGTAGTGTGGGAACAATTTCTGGCATAAACAAATCACAAACTGAATTGTACCTTGAATATATTGAAGTATTCTTTTTGCTTCTTTCTAGTGATTTTCATGAGGAGTTTGCATATAACGGGCAACACGACCAATGGAAAAGGAAAGGTCAGGATGGGAATGAGTCAACTGTAAAAGACTACCAACAAGCTGATGATACAAGGTGTCATCTACTTCAGGGGAAGTACAAGTGGCAGAAATTTTGACTCTAGACTGGAAGGGAGAAGGGGATGGTTTACAATCTTCCATGTGGAAGCAACGAAGAAGGTCACAAGCATACTTAGATTGGGAAAGAAATATTCCTTCTTTGGTTTGCAAGACTTGGAGATCAAGAAAATAATGCAAATGTCCTAAGTCTGACATTTCAAAATTTTGCTTAAGACTAGATTTCACATGGGTTATAAGTTTAGGGTCACTACCAGTAAGGATAAGATAATCAACATAAAGAACAAGTATGATGAGATTGTTTCCTACTTTCTTAGTATAGACATTGGGGTCAGAATGACATCTAGAAAAACTAGTGTCAAGGAGAAATCTATCCATTTTGGCATACCAATCTCTAGGAGCTTGCTTAAGGCCATATAAGGATTTCTTAAGGAGACAAACAAGGCTAGAGTTATCCTGAACATATCCAGGAGTTTGTTCCATGTAAATTTCCTCATGTAAATCACCATGTAAGAAGGCAGACTTGTCATCTATTTGATGGAATTCCCATTTATGTAATGCTGCAAGGGGAAGAACAAGGCGGATGGAGTTCATTTTTGCTACAGGGGCAAAGGTTTCATTGTAGTCAATCCCTTCAACTTGAGAAAAACCTTTGGCAACTAACCTTGCCTTAAGTCTTTCAACACTTCCATCTAATGCATACTTAGTTCTGTAGACCCATTTACATCTGACAAGTTTTCTTCCTTTTGGAAGAGGAACAAGATCCCAAGTATCGTTCTCCATTAAGGAATGATATTCTTCACCCATAGCTGCATCCCAATGTGGATTTCCTGAAGCTTCTGCAAAAGTTTCTGGATCATGATTCTTAGAAACTCGAGCCAAAAGAGAAGAGGCTCACTGAAACTCAGAACGTGTTCGTCGTTGATCTCTAGGATCACCGGCAAGATCACCAGCTACTTCAGATGTTGAACGGGCCCATCGAGAAAGTATTGGTGCTGGTGCAATTGAAGGAACATGAGCAGGTGAAGGTGGATTTTAATCCTCACTGTCATTATTAGAAATTGGAGTTGGAAACCCATTAAGGAAGCTGGAAGAAGAAGAAGAAGGCACAATCACCGAATCAGGCTCGCAAACCAAAGATTACACACCCTCCAAGTTAGGCTCGCAGGCCAAGAGATTTTCATCAAATTTAACATCTCTTCTAATGCTTATATCATGTGAATGGGGCTGAAGAAGTCTATAACTTTTTACATCTTCAAAATATCCAACCATTATGCAATTTTCACTTTTAGGCTGCAATGCTTTCTGTTTTTCATTTGGAATGTGAGCCCATGCTTCACAACCAAACACACAAAAGTGACTTACATCTGGTTTAATTTTACTCCATGATTCTTTCAGTGTTATAACTTGTAAAACTTTAGTGGGTGTGCAATTAACTATGTAATTTGCACAATTTATGTCCTCATCCCAATATTGAAGACTTAGTCCCTTAGATTGGATCATACAATTAGCCATTTCTTTTAAAGTGCGGTTCTTCCATTCAGCTACACCATTTTGTTGTGGTGTATATGGAACAGTGTGTTGTTGTTGGATTCCTTGTTTAGTGCAAAAAGTAGTGAACTTGTTGTTAACATATTCTCCTCCATTGTCTGATCTTAAATTAATAATTTGATGACCAGATTGCTTTTCAACAAGGGCCTTGTAGGCCAAAAACATGTTAAATACTTCGCTCTTAAGTTTTAGGAAGTAAACCCAAGTGCGTCTGGAGTAGTCATCAATGAAAGTTAAGAAATATTTGAAACCAGAAAAGGAAGCAGATGGACTAGCGCCACACAAGTCACTATGCACAAGCTCCAAGGGAACCGAGGTGTGCCAAGAGGCACGTTTGTCAAAATTGTATCAATGATGTTTTTCGAGTACACAACTGGAATAAACACCATCCTTGCAAGATACCAGCAGAAGACCAGTCACCATATTGTCTTTACATAGTTTTTGTAATGAGCGATAATTTAAGTGACCAAATCACTCATGCCAAAGTTTGCTCAAGTTATCACTATGAGCAACAAAAACTGAAGAAAAAGGTGATGACCCAAAGTTGTTAAATTTGTACAACCTGGTAAAATCATCAACAGTTCCAGTAGCAGGGACATTTTGAGGATTTTTAAAATCCTTGATTACAACTTGGTGAGGTGTAAACGTCACAGTTTTACCTTCACCTGAATTAGTAATTTGATAGACTGACAACAAATTGCAGAAAATTTTTGGAACACATAGTACATCAATGAAATGACCATTTTCTATTGGAACTGTTCCAGATCCTACAACACTTAGAGATCTATCATCACCAATAAATATTTATTTGGTGTTACATTCATGCATATTAGAAAATATGGATTTATCCTTAGCCATATGATAAGATGCTCTAGAATCAATGAGTCATTCAATTGAAGTAGAAGAAGAAGATGTAGTATAAGAGTAACCAAAAGCACAAAGTGCATGTCCATGAGAGGGAGATTCTAAAGACGAATCTAGGCTAATGTTGTGCTTCTTCATTGCTGCTTCCAAGGCTACCATCTTCTTAAAACACTTAGATTCATTATGATTATCTTTCCCACAAAAATTGCAATGATGCTCAGTCTTCTTTCCTTTTTGATTGGATCCTTTGTAATTTTTTAAGGAAGGAGTTGACTGAGAAGGTTTGGGACCCTTGTTGTTTTGCTTATTATTGCAAAAATTCTATTTCTTGGGAGGCTTGGACTTTTCTTTCTATTGGGACAATAAGACTTTCTTAGATGTATCTGCATTGTTAATTATTCCAAGATGAATGAGCTTATCTTGCTCTCGAATTAAGGAATCACAAAAATATTCAAGGCTAGGCTCTTGATAGCTAGCTATAGTCAAGGATTATTTCATGGAGTAGATTGTAGATACAAAAACAGAATATGCAGATCCAAGTTTTGAAAGAATATGATAAATACATTATTTGTCTTCTTTCTTAATCTTGCATTCTGCACATAATAGTCTAAGAGTTTTATACTTAGATAAATAGTTTCAAATGCATGAAAAATCATTTGGATTCAAGGAAAGCAACTCATTCTCAAGTTGATGACCCCGAATTTCATTGTGTTTACCAAACACAGATTCCAACTTTTCCCAAGCGAGATTAGTTTCATCAATTCCAGATATGTGGAATCGCAAATCAGTAGAGATTGACATCCCAATCAATCCACGATATTTATCACATTTATTTGCCCACTTAATTTTCTTATCATCATCAGTGGGTTCTGTTTCTTTCCCTGAGGTTATCCTAAAAATTATCCTACTTCGCAAAACATCCTCCATACAATATTTCCATGAGAAATAGTTAGAACTTGTAAGTATAATATAAAAAGGGGTGGCCATACTGTAAAATAATGGCTAAAAGAACATATACTAACTGTCTGGATGCAAACATCTCAAAAAAATATGCAGTTTAAAAAAAAACGGCACTTAAAACTGATTATGGATGATAAAGTTATGCTTGATCAAAGAAAAAGTTGAAGATGTCCCCAATAATGACGTGGCAGATATTAACTTGACCAACTAAAAAAAAGAAGCCCCATTTTCCCAAGATCAACCTTTGACAATCACTTTTACAATAAAATTGCTTTGAAGTGAATCACTTTTGTAGAATAAGTGATGTTCACTTTTACAATAATGTGACTTTTAAATAGTGTGGCAATGAATTAAAAGACTTAAGTGACTCACTTTTATTTTATTTTATTTATGTGAGATACACTTTTACAATAAAGTAACTTGAAAATAGAAATTACATGCACTAAAAAGTAACTTAATAAGACTTGAACTTAAGAACTATTAAGTAATAAAGCAACTTTGGACCAAGTGAGCTAAGTTTAAAAGGTACGTAAAATAATGGAAAGAAGAAAGGGTTTTTTTTTTTATAACTCTTCTTTCTCATTCTCCGTGCTTTCTTTCTTTCTCTGCAAATCACAAAAAAAATGAAAAACAAAAACAAAAAAACTTTTCCCCACAATGGGGTTAGATCTTGGTCAGCTTACCCGGAAAGTCTTTTTTTTGAAGTTTTCTCGTTGTTTCTAATTTTCCATGATCACACAAGGTGCACAGTAAAAAGCATACGTAGTCGAGAAGACAAGAAAAATTAAACTTTCCCTTACTGTTTCTGATTCGTCGCGATCGTGCAAGTGCATGAAAAAGAGCATATGCAGTCAGGGAAGGAAACAGTCTAACTAAAACAAAAAGGATCTAATAATAAACTGATAAAATATGAGAGATTTACAAAAAACAAATCCGTCACTATAACATTATACCTTGAGATTTGCCAAAATGGGTGTTTCTGGAGCAAACAGAAATGGTTTTCGGTGAAACGAAAACTATTTCCCAATGAAAACAACACTCTAGATGTAATGGAATAGCTCCCATAGGCCACAAATGCAAAGAAAATATAGAACCAGAAACCCTTTCAAATTTTCGGCAACACAGGTTCCAGTTCTTGATTAAAACCGAAAGCGGCTCTTCATAAAAGCTCTGATACCATGTTCAGGTACACAGGATACTCTCAAAAGACCAAACACCTTGAGCAACCGCTTCACACAAATAGATCACAGATCAACACAATGATGTTTGTCACGTGGTTAAAACCCTCGAGAGGGAAACAGTCCACAGGCCCAGCCAAATAGCTACTTGGAGTAATTTATTATGCAAAAGAAAGAAAGTTACATGAGCTTCTCATAATCGATCAACTAGCCAAGGACCCTCTATGCTCTTTAAATAGAGATCATAAACCAATCGGGTGTTAAGCCACGGATCAATGGTAGGTATGATCTAAGAGAAGTTGAACCGTCAGATCACTCTATGTCTAGAACATCTCGCGACCGTCGGATTAGAATATTTACAAATGTATACTAATGCATACTAAAGAAACACACTTTTACCTAACAGATATATTACACAAGTTGACCTTAACTAACTCCTAAGTGTCTAAATATCCTAGCAAGACCGACTCAGAGATGACCAACAAGATAGAAGGTAAACTGACTGCAGACAATGAACAAATGACTGAATTTCTCTTGAACATGGCATGGCATGACTTGGCAGTATTGACACGAGAATTATACCAATCCCACAATGCAACTTACGATGAGAGTATTCTTAGACAACTCAAAGGAGTAAGAAGACTCTAGGAATCAGTAGGACTCGAAAACAAATGAATTACCCAATTGTTGAAATCAATTTGCAAATGAGTGCCATGTTCAAGAGTGACTATGTAGTGCCATAACAAAATACAAACTCTTTCCTTAATTTCCCCCTCACGAAGTATGAGTCCATCTTTTCATTTTTACGAGTTCAAAGAGGGTAACAAACACTCATTGTATCTCATCAAGCGATGATTCCATTCTCGTATATTTTATAAACCTGAGAAAGGAGGGGTTCATTCCCGAAAAGGGTCTTTCATCATTTGATTTTACGAGTTCGATGAAATAAAAATCATTTGTTGTTTCATGTTTAGAGAGTCTGAAATGACTAAGAAGACTCCAAAACATTTTTTTCGTAAATATGCCTAGTGAGTCCAAAACAAAGATAACCTACCATCGACTAGTCGACTGTTATGATACTTTTACAAGTGTGAATGTAACAAGTTCACTTGGAAATCTTTTTGTATTTTTAAGGAGACTAAAAAGAGCTTAAATATAACTCCATTAAGGGGTTCTTTTTTCATAATCCAACTTTAACGAGTCTTAAACAGTAAAATTACACTCGGTACCTCTTCACTAAGTGTGTAACGAGCATGAAAAAAGGTATAAAAGGAACTCAGAACCTTTTTCATGTTTGAATCCAGAGCACGGAAAATCTATAAAGCAAGCTCAAACCCGTTTTCATGTTTTAACCAGAGCACAAAAAATGAAAAGTAAGCTCAACACCATCTTACTTTTTTTAACGAGCTCGAAGATCATTTGAAAGAATGCTCATGGTATCTACTTCATTTTTTAACAAGCTTGACACAGAATAAGAACTATGCTCAAAGGGTTATTTCATGGTTTAACAAGCTCGAAACTGAAGGAAAGTATGCTCAAAATGACTCCCATTGATGGGTGATTTCCCAACATGATGTTCAGTGGTTGGTACTTGCCCCTAGTATAACTGTTAAGTAGCTAAATCCCAACATAAATATGTAGGGTACAATGCCCCCAAGCTTCGTTTCATCTACTTTACAAGTAGATGAATGAAGGTTCAAGTATTGAGTCTTGATGCAATGGAAGAATATGTTTCATTTTTTAAACGAGCTTGACACAAAAAGGGAACTGTGCTCAAGGTCAATTTTATTTTTTAATGATCTTGAAACCAAGAATAAACACTGCTCAAGGTAATGAGTTTCATTTTTACACAAGATTGAAACAAAAAATAACTATGCTTGTCGGGAATTGCTTCATTTTTACACAAGCTTGAAACAGAAAGTAACTATGCTTGAGGACATCTGTTTCATTTGTTAATGAGCTTGAAAAAGAATCGAAACTATGCTCACAGTGCCTATTTCATTTTTTAACGAGCTTGAGATAGAAAGTGAACTATGCTCACATGAATCTATTTCATTTTTTAACGAGCTTGACACATAATATGAACTATGCTCACTAACCTATTTCATTTTTTAACGAGCTTGACACAGAAAGGGAATTATGCTCACGGGAAAGTTCTAGGCCAACATGATGTCCAGAGGTTGGTGGGTTTTCCCCTTACATAAGAAGCTAGCGGCTTAACTCCAGTATGATGTCTAGAGGATGGATCCATGCCCCCCATATTACCTATGATGGGAAGAAGCTAAGTAGAAGGGGAAGGAACCACAAGAACATGCAGGACATTCTGGGAAGTCTGATGATTAGGAGTCATACGATGATCGGGTTTAAAAAAGGAAAGCTGATCAACAGTCACAATATTCCCATCATGGTGAAAATACATCACTCAAAAAAGTGTGGACACTACAACTTTCATGGCATAAACATAATCATGCCCAAGGAGCAGGTTGAAATCTAAGGGACCTTGGACTACCATGACATCAATACAAATAGTTTTTCCTTCCAAAGTAATAGGAAACTGAGGAAGGATCCCTAAAGGCAAAGTAGGTATTCGATTAAAAGCCAATATTTGATAGGTATCTGGCACAAGCGGAGGATAACCTATGGCTTTCCAAGCAGTAGATGATAGAATGCTAACAGAAGCCCCTTCGTCAATGATAGTGTGAAGTATACTATTAGTGGTGACTTTCATAGATATATGGAAAGGGACACTCAAATGAAGATGAGATTCTGTTAGGTTACTCTAGTCAAAGGAAATAACCTCACTACTCAGAGAGAGTTCTGTCGAAAGAGACAAAACTTCCTCTTGCAGAGAACAATCAGAACTAACTACGAAAAATTCAGCTGGATGTTTTTCACCGTCAAATGGGAGAGAGGGAGATGATGAAGAATGTGTCAAAGAGACTTCTTTAGTTTCAAAACTCTCTGACAAAAAGGTGGGATCAAGTGGAGATGACATCGACTTGACCAATTTAACTTCACTCTTCAAAGGAAGAGTGGGATCAACCAAGGATGGAACTTGATCAACTACTTCAACTTCACTCTTCAAGTGAAGAGTGGGATCGACTAAGGGTAGAACTGGATCGACCACTTTATCAACCAATGAAATGTCAAGGGAAAACTTACGATAACCGGTTGGAATCCATTGCCGAGGAACAATAACATCTTCCAACAACTTTGAATCTTCATCCATGTAAGGAAAAAGGTAAGTACGGTGCATATCCTTACATAATAAGCAAGGATGCTTGAATTTTCCTTTACGACTATTAACCATAGACTCACTGGTTGAAGGGGCATCATCGGCATGATGATCAGAGACTGATGACATAGGATGTTTAGACCACACTTCTAACACAAGGGAAAGACCAGGACAATACTTGAGAATGTGATCACCCTTGCAAAGTATACAAGGGAACTTAGGTTTACACAAGCTGGAAACAAGTACATCATTACTCACAGCATGATGACTAGTGGTTGGTAGGCTTCCAACATGAAGATCAGAGGTTGGAGCTATGACCTTCTGCTTAGTGTTCTTCTTCTTAGCCTTCCTTTTTCTTCTTACCCGCCCGTTTACTAACATTATAGTTTTCAACAGTTGAAGAGGAAGAAAAGGAAGTCGATTCAACATCCGAGGAAGAAGAATAAGGGTTAACATGAGGTTGATGCTCATGTGGTAAAGGACTAGGATCCGACACAAAGGATGCATTTGTTATGACTAGATTGGAGAATAACCATATGGGTAATCCTATAGTCAATTAGGGAAGGTTCAAAGTGGCCATGAAGGGAGGACCAACAGCTCCACAAAGGGAAGAAACAAAAGACATACCCTAAAAAGGGTTCTCTTGACTATTGGTCCCGAGAAAGTCTCCCACATCTGAATTCTCTATGAATATCTGAAGTACTACACAATTCAAACACTACTCAATTCTAAAATAAACAAGTAAAACGTGTGAATATGAGTGGATCAAAAGTCAGGACTCTCACAGGATTATCAAGGCTTCACAACACGCTATATACCGTAGGGTCCAACAGTGAAATGCGACAAGGAGGATTGGGACCATACCCTTTCCTAAACACCCGATTACCTAGATGAAACATGCGTAGTAATCTCCTTGAGTGTTGTTCTCAGTGTATTGTGATGCCAATATGGACAAAAGGTTAACTCAGTTGGTCACAGAAATCCTAAGAGGGACTCCCAATATACACTAGGTACAGGGGTGCTCAAATCCATAGTGGTGTTGTCTAATGTACAACCGTTTGAAAGGGGCCCTCCGATATACAATTGAGTACGTGAAGTACCGTTCGATATAACTCAAGGGTACATGAAAGGTCGTTCGATATACTGACGATACGTGGAGGAACCCGTCAGACCCTGGGATGCACTGTAGGAAATAAACGACAACTACCATGCTTAACGATGACAGAACATGTCACTAACATATAGACAGTTACTAAATGATTTTAAACCTAATCTTGCATTAATTTTATCTTGAGGGGCTAAGTGGATGCCTGAGGTGTAGAAAGGAAAGGTAAAAAGAATGCAAATCCTAGCTACATGACAATGCACATTTCTCTTTCGATGAAATATACCTAAGGTAGGGAATGATATTTTATGTTAAGGAAAATAGAAATGATAGATCTAATAAAACCAAGTTGCAATCAAAGCCAACAATGAATCTTAACAAGTCAATATCAATAACAATTCGTGGAAATACCTATGAATTCATACACGAGCATAGGGGGGTCTGGGGGGTGGCTTGTTTTTTTTTTCTCTTTTGATTGAGTTTCCTCTTCAAAAAAATGTGAATCTAAACAATGAAGAAAAATACAATTCTCTTCTTAGATCTACAATAAAAAAAGAGAGAACATCTACAACACTCTATTCATTCAACAATCAAAAGGAATATGACAAGCACCCAAACAACTCCAAACAACCAAGAATTTCTCCAAAACAACCAAAATGCAACCAAAAATCAATGATTGAGGGGAGGAAGGGTTTGGAGATCAGATCTGAGAATCAAAACAGATCTAAAGAGGTCTAGAAAAGTGATTAGGAATGGTAAGGAAGAGCTAACAGGTGGAGGATTGAAATTGCCTACCACAATGAAGTCATTCTCTTAACTAATAAAACATCCCAAAATCAACAAAATCAACTCCAAACAGAGATAATGCCGGGTCTAGGGGGTGTATAACTATCATAAATAACCTAAAAACCACAATCTGTCTAACCAAAACCCAAAAATGAAGGAAAATCAGGCTAAAAACTGAGTTTCAAAGGGTCGACACACCTCCCTATACTGCACTAGAATGCCTAGAAGGGGCAGGCGCACTTTCACCACTGCAAAAGAGCACCTATGAGGGGTAGGCGCACCTATAAGGCCGCATAAGAGCACCGATAGTGCATTATCTCTTAAGGAAAAGAGCACCTAAGAGCCAACACTTATGAAACTAAAAAATAATACCAACGTCACTCTGTTTACACAACCCAGGTGCGCCGATGGAGAAACAGAGGGTAAAATCCATATTTCCTATCGGAGAAGGGATCCAAAGAACATCAAGAGGATGCAAGACACTCTTCAAAGACAAAATATAAAGAGGGAAGGTCTCTAGAAGCTACCAAAAGGATTGATAAAGGGACATTAAATAAAAAACAAAAGAAATCAAATCTATGCACATCCCCAGCAGAGTCGCCAAATTTGTTATCAGATAAATCTACTCAAGCGGGCTCAAGCCAGATATCTCTAGTCTAAGTGGATCTAGAACAAATCAAGTACAAAACACAATCTACTTTCCTAGATCAAACAGAAATGCAATTTAATCAAATAGATCACTTACCTACAATATGCAAATCCTCTTCTCTCTTTGTTGATCCAAGATCCGAATCCTTTAGATATTCAGCTGCAAAACCCTATAAAGAAAGTGGAAACAAGCAAACAATGCATGTGTATCCAAATATGAATTGATCTAAGATAACAGTTAAGGAAGAAAGCTCTAAACATTATTAACACAATAATATTTATGGAAAGAGATTTGTATTAATGTAATCACTAGATACATAGAATGACATAAAGAAGGAACATCACAACCTAGGCTTAACCTTGCAATCTTCCATCCAACAGTCCAAGCCAAGCCTCCAAAGGATAATAGGGATCACCTAGAAATTCCACCAACATAAGAGTACCATAGTCCGTCCTCCCTTCATAATGGAGAGAGGGTTTAATTTATAAGGATAAAGGCGTAGAGTAGGTTGATGATTAGGAGGAGGGATCTAAGGGATATTCCCCATAGGTTAGGAACCGAATGCCACCTCACCTATAATGTAGGGAAAATCATCCACTTGATCCAACTTCAAGAAGGGTTTCGAAGCTCCGTTTTTTGCCCTCAAAATGCCACTAGCGCACCTTCCATGAAGGGAAAGAGCATTGTCAGTGCACTTAGCAGTAGGAGATAGAGCACCGCCACCGATGCACCTAGCATGAAGGGAAGGAGTGCCATCAACACACTTAACATGAAGGGGAAAAGCACCGACCTATCTAGAGAGGGTAAAACAAAAGGTGGGAACAACCTCAAATCAACCCAGTTTAGTAGAGAGAACTTTGGGGATTAGGCAAAGGGTTAACACATGGCTCAACATGACGAGATTTCAGTGTAACAATCATTGGATATCAATGTGATGTCCACACAAACATTGGTACACATGAAAAGGGTCACCAAGCAAGAGTTGGATGATAGAGAAAAAGAAACTGGTGATCGTTTCTTGCAGTCGCAAGAGAAATAAGCAGAGGCTAGAAAATAGGTTGAGGAATTGCAACAAGCAATGGAGAAGTTGATGGAAGAGAAAGCGCAGGAAATTGAAGCACTGAAGAAAGTGCAAGAGGATTTGAGGGTGAAGAGCGTCGAGGAGATCATAGAGATAAAGAAGGAACACAATTTCCTTGTTGTTGAGAAGGCACATCTTTGGGGAAATCGACTAAAGTTGGAAGAGGCAGTTGGGGATGCCTGTCAGTATGTATTGGAGAGCACCGCAGAGTTGGATGTGGTAGCAAGAGCACAATGACTTGGGATTGTTATTATGTGATTGCAGAGTGAGAATAGAATTGGAGGCCTTGGTGCACGTGGCTACGATATAGAATATTTGGCAACATAGCTTGATGAAATCGAGAAATAGGAAAAGAAAGTGATAGATGTGACTACGCAGTTTTGGGGAAGCATAGTGCAGGATGAGCATTTGGCATAGCTGACCACATAGCTGCAAGAATCAGAAGCGCAGCTAGAGACGTTGAAAACATCACTGAGAGCGATGCCACTGATGGTTCATATCACCAAGTTAGCAGAGCTAAACTAGATGCAGCAATGGGTAGCGAAGGCGAGAGAAATGAAATTCTGTTAAAGTGGTTGTTGCGCTACAAGCATCACAAGAAGATAAAAAGGAGATCGCTGGGAAGATGGTTGAGCATCCAATCACACATGATCTGATGGGGATCTAGGATATTGGTGAAAGAGTCAAAGAATAGGTCAATGAGATTACTCAATAGTATGAATATTTTAAGCTCAATATTACCGAATACACCATGTCCAACTCGAATGGATCGAGCACGAGCCACAAGATTGTGTTGGGGGCCTATTTGCAAGGGATTTTGGGATAAGTTAGTTGCGCACCATCCGTGGGATAAGTTAGTTGCGCAAAATCATGGATGGTGCGCAATATCAATGACACTGCGCAAGAGGAAGATGACACTCAAGGTAGAAATAGAATATTTTATGTAATTTTATGTCACCTTTTGTAGTTTTGGACCATACTTTGTGGATATTGGTCATTGTTTTGTAGAGTTAGTTAAGAGTTAGTTAGGAAGTTGTCCAAGTGGACCTTGAATGTAAAGGCGCAAGCATATAAGTAGAAGTAGAATTGCAAGTGTTAAGTAAATTTTGGAGGAACTTGTTAAATGTTGTGATTAGATCCATTCTTGAAAGAGCACTTGTTCATTTGTGATCTGTTTTGAAGAATCCATGATTTTGTGCGAAAGTAATATGATAAGACAGAAGTTGAGCTAAATCATCGCGTTCTTTACTATTTTTTTGTTTTACTATTTTCTGCGACTCAATGATGAATTCTATGTGAATGCACGACATGGATCTATGATGTGATGTTTCCCTATTTTACCTAATGTTATTCTGTTGGATCTGTTCATGCATCAATGTGTTTATTGTAGTTATGATTGAATGATGTGATCTATTGAAGAATGATAAGGAATGATTATTTGAATGCATAAGTTGAATGATATGTTAATTCTGTGCCAAGATGACAAGTTGATGCACACTTTCCTCTCCTATTCTGTAGAAACTTGGCTCCATAAGCTCTTCCTTGAACATCTTGGGTGAGAATTCATCCGCTCTGTGGGTGTTTCCAGACGGGGCAAAACCTATCTAGGCTGGTGTTAAGGGAGGTTGCGGTGGGTTGGGTGTCGACAGAGTGGAAACCCATTTTGACTGGCTTTATTGGTTTATTTTGTGTTAACAAATGACATTTGGAAAAGGAATAGGAAGAGGAAATCTAGGACTTAAAGGAAGAGGAAGAGGAAGAAACAATTTTCAAAGAGAAGAAAGAAAGGGTCGAGATCCAGGAGGAAGAATAAATCAAAATCTAAGTTCAAGGGGGCGCAATAACATTCAAGCATAAAACATGTATGACAAATCAAATGCGAAATGTTATTATTGCAAGAAGTATGGTCACTTTTATAATGAATGTCAAACGAAACAAGGTGATATGAGCAATCAAAATGAAATTTTTTTAAAGTAATTCAGGATCTTTATTTATTACATGTCATGAAGCTCACAAAAGTTCTAGTAACATTTGGTTTCTAGATAATGGTTGTAGTAATCAAATGAATGGAAACAAAGAGTTGTTTGAAATTTTGGATACTTCAGTTAAGAGTCAACAATCATATTGGGAAATGATAATATAGTTGATGCCATGGGGAAAGGTGCAATTAATGTGATAAAAAAACTTGGTAAGAAGACTATTCCAGATGTTTATTATGTACCTGGTTTAAAGCATAATCTCATAAGTGTGGGACAACTTATTCAAAAGGGTTATAGATTTTATTTTGAGGATAATTTTTTCACTATATTTGATATTTCCCTAAGTAATATGGTGATTGCAAAAGTTGAAATGGAAAATAACATAATGTTCCCACTTTGCATGGAAAGAGAAATGGTGGAGAAGATTGGAGCAAGTTTCAAGGCATCAAGTCAAGAACGAACATCCATATGGAATTAGAGGTATGGTCATCCAAAATTCAAAGGATTTTGTTTACTACAAATAAATGAAATGGTAAGAGGTTAATCCCGCATTGAATATCCATTGAGTTCATGTGAAAAAATGATTTTGAATAAGGAACATAGAGACATATATATGATAGAAAGAGCATATCTGGATATCCATTTAATCTTGGAATAGGTATTGTAGCATGGACATCAAAGAAAAAACCAATAATGGCAATATCATCAACTTAAGAAAAGTATGTAGTAGGTACATCAACAACATGCCAAGCAGCTTGGATGCGAAGAATCTTGAATGATTTATTGCATGAGTAAGAGGATCCTACCACAATCTATTGTGATAGCAAGTCCACTATTGCATTATCAAAGAATTACGTTTTTCACAAGAGGACAAAGCACATTGACACCAGATATCACTTCATTCGAGAATTGGTCAACAATGGAGAGCTCATCCTACAACATTGCAAATCAAAGGAACAACTTGCAGACATATTCACAAAGGCTTTAGAACAAGAACAATTTGAATATTTGAGAAAAATGTTAGGCATTGTAAATATTGACGAAGTGTTAGAACTATTTAGTAATTTCTATTGGCTCCGTCGTCTCCAACCATCTGCATTAAATTCTTCAACTTCACCACCACCCCTAATAAATTCTCCATCTATAAATATGATAGTCAATGTCCATATTATTCTTCAAATTTTTTCATTAAAACTCTTCATCTAGAAATGTCGTGTATAGAAGATTCGAGGAAGAAACGTGAAAAATAAATTCCATAATTTTTTTTTTCTTCTCTACAAAAGGAGGCGAATGTAAACGCTCAAAGAAATGCAATCAAAATTTAGTTTTCCTTGTGCTATAACTCATTTGTTATCCTATATTTTGCCTCTTCCCACCATCAAATTATTCTAATAAAATCTTATTCAAATTTCATAAGGAATTTGTTAACATTTTCGTTTTATCGGATAATAATCTATGTTATTAGAAATTAACCTGTGAATGTTCATCGCAGCTTCACTTGCCAATAGTTTTTCTCCATGCAAGAACACATTCTAATGCATTGATTCAACTTTACTTGGAAATAGCTACTGTGCCTATTTTCTCTTGGTGTTATAAATATACTGAAGAGAGTACCATACTTAGTTGCGTAAAGCATAAGACTAAGGATTTTAAATATACTAGCGTTTGGTTTTTTCCATCATTTATTGTCTTTAAAGGGTATATTTTTAATATATACAATTTTAGGATTATATAGTTTTTGCATAGTGTAATGCCCTCAATAGGATATTATGTCTCATAAAAAATCTATCAATGTTAATCCAATGATATAGAAGAACCTATCAATGTTATCAACATATCTGTAATCTAATGATACAAAACCCTTATCATTCCAAAATGCATCATCTTTATGGTTTCTTTATGGTTCCAAAATGGATCATCCATCTTGGACATATATAATCATATATCAAATATTGAATTTTTTAAGTGTTTCTAAAATTATATTACTTTCTTAGAACTTTTCACCACCTAATATGAAAGCACAATGAGCTAAACCATACACATAACATGTTAACAATGAAAACTAAACTATATGTGTTTATGATTGTTAATAACGACAACCAAACTAGATGTGTTTATGGGAAGTTTTTGTAATGGGTATAACTGATAGCAGTTTTACTCATGTAACTTATTTTATGAAGTATATAGTGCATGGTTGGGATACATAATGGTGTAGTAGGATGAGAGGTTGAATGACCCATAATGTAATCTCTTTAATGATTAATAAGCTTCAATACTTTTCCTGCGTGGATGTTTCCTCTTATGGGGTTTTACCACATCAAAATGTTGTTTTAATGGTGTTCCTTCATGTAATAAGTATTTGATCTTTAACAAGTGGTATCAGAGCCCTGAGTGAAGAGACCTAGCCAGCCACTGAGTGAAGAGAGCCATCCATCCACTTAGTGAAGAGATCCAACCACTGAGTAAAGAGAGCCAACCATTGAGGAAGATGAAAGGATAGCTTGAACAAACCGTGGTGAAGAGAAAATGTTGTTGTTGAACCGTCTGAAGAAGAACCACTCATGAAGCCATTGAATCCTTGGTTGATGGATCATGCTGCCACCATAGAGAATGTCGTTGATGGAGGACTGTGTGGAGACACTTCTTCTTGACCACTCGTTGACTTCCTCCATCCAATGTGATTCTATCTCTGAGTGCATGAAGAAAATATCCCATTACATGGAGATGTGCATGGAGAAGGGGGTTTCTAACTCTCAAATCGTGTAAAGAGGGTTGTGAGAACTTGTTGAACATGGAAGTCATCCACATGAAGAAGAGAAATGTGAAGACACCAGTCTGCAGTCTGCATCTGAGCTAAACCATTGAGAAAATGGAGAGGTAAATGGATCATGAAGTAAAAGAGTGCTGCTTTTGAACGAGTCAGTGAAAATGTGAAGGAGAGAGCCACGGCTGCAGAGAGAAGAGTAAAAAAGATGACTCCAAAAAACTCAGATATTACGGTACAATTTTTTTTTTAAACAAAACAAAAATTCACAAGTTTCACAACAATGTCTAGTACAAAGTTTGAAAATGAGAATTTTAGTGGTAAAAATAATTTTGAATTATGGAAATTGAATATATGGGATTTGTTAGTACAACAAGGATTGCAGAAATCCCTAGATGGTAAGACAAATAAACCCCTGACTATGACATATGATGAAAGGGAGAAACTAGATTCCAGAGTGCTTAGCACAATTTGATTATGTCTTACGGATGATGTGTTGTTTAACATTGTTGAAGAAAAGTTAGCAACAAGCCTATGGAGCAAGTTAGAAAGTATGTATATGACAAAGTCTATGACAAAGAAAACTTACTTGAAGAGACAACTGTATGGTATGAGAGTGAAAGAAGGTATGAAGATAACATATCATTTGAATGCTTTTAATACTCTTATTTTCTAGTTGACTAATCTCGATGTTAAAACTGATGATGAAGATAAAAGCAGTAAATCTTTTATGTACCTTACCTGAATCTTGTGGTCAAGCATTTTCTTCCATTAGCCTTAGTACAATTGATACCTTGGAATTTGACACTGTGATTGGATCTTTGTTGTCTAGGGAATTAAGGAAGAAATCTACTTTTGAAACCTCTTTACCTGAAGCTTTGGTTCTTAGAGGTCGATCCAAAGAAAGAGGAGAAAATTCAAGAGGTACTTCTAGGTCTAAATCAAATGGAAGAAAGAGAAAATTAAAATTATGGTACTGTAACAAGACTGGTCATCTCAAGAAGGACTATTGGAAAAGACAAGAATCCAAGAAAGATGACTCCAAATCAGAGGAAAATTCAGTCAAGTCTAATTCAGGTATGATCAATGAGGTTTTGTCTATTTGTAGTGTTTTTGTCTATAGATTGTGCATTACAATCAATCAATGCACAATTAATTAATGTAATTAAATGGCCACTTAGCTTCACCCTCAAGCAAATGAAATGTTCTGTTTTCCTCTTCGCCAGCAATTCTCTCCATTGCGAATTAAACCGATGTTGTTTCAATTTTCAATATTTCCAAGTGGCAATGGTATTTGTACCGATCACTCGCTTGTTTATACCGGAATGTGTTTACAATGTGGTTCCTAAAAAAGGACACAATGATCGAATTGAGCTAAGTGCAATCTTGAATCTGCAAACTATTTGTATGCTCCAGTTATTTATCCGAGTTTGTGTGGGTATTTGCATTCGGCCAAAAAATCAAAAGAAATGGAAGAGAGTAATGGAGCAAGAAAGCCCTAAAAGGTTAACCTTTTGCTAAAGGTGTTGTGAGTAAGAGAAGTATTGCTTTCCTTGGTGAACGTTGTTAACCTTTTGTTGTTCTCAATTTAAAGATCACTATTGGGAGCAGGTGCATCAATTTCAAAGATAGGTGCATAAATTTTTCACATAATTGTAAAAATTAAACATCAACTTCAACTATTAGATTATTATATACAATATTCGATTATTATATATAACTATTACGTTAATTTAGATGATACAACTATTACCTTAACTTCAACTCTATTCACTAGTTATATCTAATATTTGATTATTAGATATAACTATTACTCTAACTTAGATGATACAACTATTAGCTTAACTTCAACTCTATTCACTACTTTTAGTTGAATTGCAATTGTTGATATACCAACATAGATCCAATTCCTAGGCTCTATCAAGCGCGAAGAGGGATGAAATATCTTCGGATGCAAATCTCTTATTAAGTATTACACTTAAGGAGCTATTGATTTGATTCAAACCAAAAGACACATCTTTTTATTTAAGGTCGACATATAAGATTTTTATTGTTAATATTGGATATTATTTATGGTCGACATAGAATAATTTTTATTATTAATATTTAATATTATTTACGGCTGACATATAATATTTTTTATTATTTTTTATTTTGTTAGGAACTAATATCACAACATCTCCCCCATACATGGTTTTAAAACCATGTGCAAAGCCCCCCTAAAACCGTGGGTTGTTTAGGAGGCCTTGCACATGGACCCAAAACCATTTGCAAGGCCCTCTTAAATCATGTACAATAAAACCATGGGTTGTTTAGGAGGAATTCCACATGGTTTTAAAACCATTTGTAAGGCCCTCCTAAACCATGTACAATAAAACCATAGGTTGTTTAGGACAAGACCAACATTTTTTTTAGGATAATTCAATTTTTTATTTTTTATTAATTTGTTAGGTAGGAACATTACAACATCTCCCCCATATTGTGATGTTTTTTTACTGATAGCTTTTTTGGCGGATAATTAATTTTTTAATTTTTTATTTTTTTGTTAGGTAGGAACATTACAATATCTCCCCCCATATTAGGTTGTTTTTGTGGCCGACATTTATTTTGGTGGATAATTAAAATTTTATTTTTTATTATTTTGTTAGTAACAAACGTTACAACGTAATATAAACAAATGTTACAAAATATTCCATGTAACATTACAAGATCTCCCTCATACTGGGCTGTAGAGCACCCCTCAGCACAATTAGCTTTTAAACCAGCATAGATCCAAATCCTAGGCTATATCAAGCGCCGAGAAGGATAAAATCTTTGGAGGTGCAAACCTCTTATTATGTATTGCACTCAACTATTAGATTTGGTGTGATTGAGACCAAAAGACACATACTTTTATTTAAGGTCGACATATAATATTTTTATTATTAATATTTAATACTATTTGTGGCCAACACATAAAATTTTATATTACTTTTTATTTTGTTAGGAAAGAACATTACAACATCTCCCTCCATACATGGTTTTAAAATCATGTGCAATCCCTTCCCAAAACCATGGGTTGTTTATGAGGTCTTGCACATCGTCTTAAAACTGTTTGCACCGACCTCCTAAATCATGTACAATAAAACCATCGGTTGTTTAGGAGGCTTTGTACATGGTTTTAAAACCATTTGTAATGCCCTCCTAAACCATGTACAATAAAACCATGGGTTGTTTAGGAGGCCTTGCACATGGTTTTAAAACCATGGGTTGTTTAGGAGGCCTTGCACATGGTTTTAAAACCATGTGCAGAACCAACATCTTTTTTTGTGGATAATTCAAATTTTTTTATTTTTTATTATTTTGTTAATTAGGAACATTAAAACACCTCCCCCATATTATGTTGTTTTTCTTACCAACATTTTTTTGGATGATAATTAATTTTTTTATTTTTTATTGTTTTGTTTGGTAGGAACATTACAACATCTCCCCAATATTAGGTTGTTTATGTGTCCGACATTTATTTTGGAGGATAATTAAAAAAATTATTTTTAATTACCGACATTTACAAGATTAACGTTACATGAGGAGCGTTACATAACATAACAAGATCTCCCCCATACTGGGCTGTAGAGCGCCTCTCAACGCAATTAATAGATACAACTATTAACTTAACTCCAATGATTCTACAACTATTAGCTTAACTTCAACTCTAATCATGGTTATATTCGACAAATATTGGACTAAGTATTAGATACAACTATTAGCTTAACTACAATGATTCTACAACTATTAACTTAACTTCAACTCTAATCATAGTTATATTGGATAACTATTAGGTTATTCCAATAGTAATACAACTATTAACTTAAATTTAGATAAACGTGCTAATAAAAAACTATTAAATAACGTGATAACTGAAACCATGCACAACCCAATAAGATTTGGACATTAAAATATAATAATTATTTTTGTAAGTGTTAGAATTAATAATTATTTGTATATCTTAGAATTTTGTGGTGGACAACCATTTATGATTTTTCATTTACGAACAATAATGAGACAAGTGTGATTCTATGGGTGTCCTCCAAAATTCATAATTAACAATTTAAAAAAAAATACTTAGTTAACATCTCATAAACACAATTCGTGATAGTTGGAAAAATTAAACTTCAACTTCAACTATTCCGTTATTAGATACAAATATTCAATTATTAGATATAATTATTATGTTAACTTCGTTGATGATACAACTATTAGCTTAACTTCAACTCTGATAATGACTTTTACTTGAATTGCAATTGTTGGTATATTAACTTTTAAATTAGTTACGTTGATAGGTGTATATTGGCATTGATTCTATGGGCGTCCTCCAAATTTCATTATTAATCATTTCAAAAAAATAAAAAAAACTTAGTTAACATCTCATAAGTACACTTTGTGATAGTTGAAAAAGTTAAACTTCAACTTTAACTATTTGATTATTAGATACAACTATTCCATTATTGCGCCGAGAGGAGCATTCTACATCCCAAGAGGGAGGAATGTGTAACTCCTTCCATGCTTATAATGGACTCAAATAAAAATAAAAAATAAAAGAACATGATTTGAATATACCAAAAAATTGGTCTACTTGATATAAATAAATAAACATCAAAACATAATAAAAAAATAGAGCCAATTATAAATTAATATATGAATCCTATTGAGGTTCACAAGTAATCAACAAGCTTAAGCTTTCATTTTAAACTAACTAAATCACATAAACGTTTTTCTTAAAAATACTTGCTTAAACTTTCTTTTTCATAAAGAAATGTCACCGTATTAAACAAAATTACGATTATCTTTTAATGTGATAATTTCGGTGAACCCAAATTAAAAATGAAATATTAATTCAAACCAAATCTTTATTATTACAATTACAATCTATTCATTTATGTTCTTATTGATTATTTAGCAAAATGAAATTTGCATCAACCACAATCTTTGTTTTAATTTTCTTTTAAAACAAAAAAGGCTTATAGTGTTAAGTTTAGACAATTAATATTAAATCAAGTTTTTAAATCTAATATTCTTCGTTAAGTTTAATATTTGCTTCATATGGTTTCATTGGGGGATGCTTACTGGCTTATAATCTACACAAATAAAAATAAAAAATAATTTGTATATATCAAAAACTTGGTAGGCTTGATAAAAATAAAATAAATATCAAAACATAATAAAAATAGAGCCAATTATAAACTCATATATGAAACTTCTTGAGGTTCACATTTCCTCAAAGCACTTAACCTTTCATTTCAAAACTAACTAAATAACATAAACTTCTTCTTAAAAAAATTGCATTAACTTGAGATGGTTAGACATTAAACAAACTAATATTTGTTTTTAACCAAAACAATACTTGTTTTTAAATCTATTATTAATTCTATTTCTTGCTGAATTTAAACAATGTGATATGTTTCATGCATAAATTTCTTTGCTTTGGAAAAATTTAATGTTGTTTTAAGACAATGTTGTTTTCTTTTCAATGTTTTTCACATAGTTGTCACCTACCTTTTTTTTTCTTCTCATCATTATAACATGAGAAAAACTAACATGACATTAAAAATATCACTTTAAAGATAAATTAAAAAAAATCTAACTAAACCACAATAATCATTGTTTTGGATCTTTTCAAAATATATTTAAAAGGTAGTAGTATTGTGGTGGTTTTCAAACTTTTAAAACTATATTTTGATTTTGATTGTAAATCATGCACAATAATTAATATGCTTCACCCTAGAGTTCTCAAATTTTACATTTCAAGGCACTCTATCACACTAACTACTCAACCTCTTATCATTCACTCATCACCATCATATACAAAAATGTTGAAATCTCATATAAATCCTTTCTCTTAAATCCCTTGTAATAACCACTTAAAATTTAAAAACCATAAATATTATAACAATATTCTTGAACATTACAATTATGTTGAAACTGTAGTTAGGGTTGTTTAACGCGGTTTAAACATATTCTCCATTTGCTCAGGCGCTAAAAAAATGCAAATAGTATATCACTTCTCCATTTGTTGCACTGAAAAATATATCAACGAACGATGTAATGCAAACCTACAAATAATATTTTAGTTCTCCATTTGTTGCAGTGAAAAAATATATCAACAAACTATGTAATGCAAATAATAGGTGCTCTGTCTAGTTATCATTGTAATGCAAATAATACTTAAGGTATCAAGATAATTGATAATTAATGATATGATACAAATATTACCTCAAAGTTCACTGCAACAATATTATCATTTTCAAAAGATGCACATAGTGCAACAATATGGATTAATAAATGGGGGATATAGATAATTAATAACCTAATACAAACATTAGTTTCCCTTCCGATCACTCCAACAATATTATCATTTCTGATGCTTAAAGAGACTACAAGAATATGCATGTACTCCACTGTAACAATTAATTTGTGGGGATATGGAACTAATTTACGCACGTAACAAATTGATTTCCATAGGTAAAAGAGTATTAATAGCATGCCATAACAATATGATATTAATTACCACAAATATTACCTGCACAATCAAATATATGAAGTGATACCCCTTCCCGTATCATCCATGTCAGTGTGCAATAATGTGCAGGAATACCCCGTAACATGATAATCCACGACAACATGCCTTTCAACAACCGATATTACGTTGAAGACATGATTTTAACAATAAAATGGGTGAGTATTGGATTCTATAGAGAGGAAAGGGTTTGCACCTTGAGAGATTTGATCTCTCGGTGCTTGGTAGGGCCACCTTTAAGATGGATCTATGTTGGTTAGATACAACTATGACCTTAACTCCATTGGTGATACAACTATTAGCTTAACTTCAACTCCAAACATGACTTTTACTTGAAGTACAATTGCTCATATATTAACTTTTAAATTAACTATTAGATACAACTATTGGCTTAACTCCAACTATTCTACAACTATTAGCTTAACTTCAACTCTAATCATGGTTATATTGGAAAACTATTAGATACAACTATTAGTTTAACTCCAACTATTTTACAACTATTAGCTTATTAGTGGAACTAAGTTTGGCATCTAGGAGTCTAGCTAATGTGCACTCGTGTAAGAGTGAAACTCCTAATAAACTCCTCCAAAGTCCTATTAAACTTTTCCATCTCACAATTTGGCATCTAGCTAACATACAATTCTCATGACATGTTTAGGTTTTCCATATAGCTATTAATTTGATTTTATAGTCTTTTTAAAGGAGAGCTTAACTAAAAACTTGTGTGGTTTTACCAAAATTTGGTCCTATGGAAGCATAACGTAACTCTTCCATCCATATGTCACCTTGGTCTCTTTGTATTTTGTTTTGATATAGCCAAAAACAAATGTGATACATATTGTTCTTGGTTTCAATTTTAACATATAAAATGACATACTTATTTAAAAATATATATATATTGAATTTAATTTAAAAGAAATCGTTTTGGTTGTAGATCCATAGAAATATCATGGGTTTATCTTTGATTGTATATGTCCCCCAATTGTATATTGTATTCCTACTCATGTTGAATAAGTATGTATGCCTATATGATTTTGAATTCCTACGATGTCTACTAATGGAATGAATATGTATGCTTATATATTTTGGGATGCATGCCCTATAATCTGTTATGCAAATTAGTATACAATTATATGTCGCTTGCATGACTTGAACCGAACTAGGTTATGGACAAATATGATATTTTAGATCTGTGGTTAAACCTAGTACCTTTTGTGTATGTTTATTAAATGCATCTCCAAGGCCCTTCAATCGATGTCATTATTATAAGTATAGTGTCCAGTAAGATCATAGATACTATATGATGTTTAGCTTACTGGATTAGTAGGACACCAAGAATTCTAATAGAATTAAAACGGTGTCACGGTTCATAGTGTTGAACCAACCTTTTGTAGAGCAATTCTGAGTTTGAATCGCTGTAAGCAACAAGATAATGCATAGTAGTAGTAGCAAAATGTAGAGTGTTGCCATCTTCCATTGATAATATTAACTTCATGATCACATAAATAAATCGTTACAGGGTCCTTTTAAATCCTTTATACTACTAATAGATCAATGGAATGCATTCGATAAATCAATCGGAATACAATAGTTCTACTATGATTTCAACTATTATCTTCCATACAGTAGTTCTATTGTAATTAGTAGATAAAATATCGTTTAAGTTTGGAACTAAGTTTTGGTAGTGGAAAATGTTGTATAAAAAATTACTTGTGAAGTAGTTGTACTCTAATTAATAGAATAAAATTATGATTTGAATGACCACCTCCCAAATGCTAAATCGAAATCATGTCCTCTCCATTTTGAATGCATCTGGTTCAACCCAACCTTTGGAAACGTTTGTTTATACAAACAATATATAATTTGAGACTCGACCGAATTGAACGATTATGTTCCCGTAACAATTTAGAAGAGAAATGTCTAGAGTTTTAACAATTTTTATTTTGGATTGAGAAATAAAATAAAGATAATGTGCAGAAAAGCTTATGTTATGTTGGTAAATAGACAAATAAATGGTGGTTTCGTTGAACTATTGGGTGAGACAAAGATGGCTACTCCAAACGTTAATAACAGAATCCCATATTTTATTGACCCCTCGTATAAAATTCTGTCAGTAAATCCCCAAGGTCGCAAATGGGCACTAAGTAAAGTTTAAGGACCTCCTAAACAAATATAACCAACAACATTTGAGCTTTATATAGTGTAAAAATGTTATTTAGATTGTACAGAATATGGTACAAAATATATCTTCATCCATTCAAATTAATGTATTCCTTCCAATTATTTTATGCGATTCCTATCTACTCTACTTACACGAGCGGTACGTATGACGATGGGATTTGTGATAAGCACATTGTTAAGCTACAAACAAGTGATCCAAATGTAAGTCAAATGGAGACATCCTTAAAGACAGACAGATCCATTGTAGGTATCTTGGTTCTTTCTTTTAAATAGTGTAAGGTTTGTTGTTACACCAAAACCTGTAGATATTGATGAACATTTGAAACCAAGCACAAGGCCCTATTATCAGGAGTGGTGGTTAGTCCACAATTTTATATTCCCATAGGTGCGATAGTTATACCATTCGGCTATACCAATACTCCAACACCCCCCCTTCGGTGTAGCTCAAGGGAATTGTACATGATACCTTAGCTCTGCTACCATTAAAGGTTTTTTGTTACACCAAAACCTGGAGACCTTAGTAAACATTTGAAATCAAACACAAGGCCCTATCATCACGAGTGGTGGCTAGTCCACATTCTTATATTCCTAGAGATGCAACGGTTATACCATGCAGTTGTACTAATACATGTAAGGTTTGTCGTTACACCAAAACCTCCAGATGTTGATGAACATTTGAAACCAAGCATAAGGCCCTATCATCAGGAGTGACGATTAGTCCATAGTTTTATATTCCCAGAGGTGCAGCAGTTATACTATGCGGTTGTACTGATACTCTAGCACTCCCTCTCTGGCATAGCTCGGGGAAATTGAACCTGAGACCTATGCTCTAATACCATGTAAGGTTTGTCGTTACACCAAAACCTGCAGATATGGATGAACATTTGAAACCAAGCACAAGTTCCTATCATCAGGAGTGGCAATTAGTCCACAATTTCACATTTCTAGAGATGCGACAGTTATACCATGTGATTGTACCGATACTCCAATAGATAGGACATCCACAAATACATCTAAATCCAGTGTTAAATTGTACCTTCTGAGTTTCAATAGTGATAGTACTGTTGCCGCCTAATTCGCACCTCGACTCACGTGGCAAAAATCTTCAAGCCACTCGGTGCGACCTTGGGGGCAAGCAAGAGTCAAGTGTTGTCAGTTGATCTTGACTCCTCCATCTAGGCTCTCTCCTGGCGATGCCAAGGGGGATGGTCCCTAGTAAAATAAACTCTGGTGTTTAATCTATAACAATACAACAATTAGTCTAGGAGATGAGATCAAATAAAAACATTGAAACAAAAATAACTGCAAACTATTTAATTAACTATCATAAATAACGTGCCACACAACACAATGATTAAATTAATAGATAAAATAAACAAGATTTCCAAAATAGACTAGTGCGAATGGAGTGCTTGTGTAAAGGGTTGCTAGTGAAGTCCCGTGAAGTATTGCAGTTGTCTCAGTTGGTAAGTTTTAAGATTATTCAGTGAGTAATTAGGGAGTGGGTCAATTCTTGGTAAATTTTATTATTAATTTGGTAATGATCTTTCTTATGAAGGGAAAAAGGGTATTCTAGATACGTGTCTAGATATACCCAGAGGTACGAGGAATGTGTCCAGAATTACCAAGAAGTGGCTCTCACAGTGACATGTGGGCTAGATGGAGTTGTAGGACAATGTTCAACATTACACCAAATGAGGGTATAGCCTAACGACAGCCTGCGGTCACTTTCTAGTGGTTCCCGATTCACTTGTGAAATTTTCCCACAACTTAGTACAATCACATAAGTGTCGAATTTTCACTTGTAGGGATTAATTGACATGTTTTGCTAATTACTAGTCACTCCAATCCGTTTTTTATTGTCCCACCAATCTAGCCAAGGCCTATAGTAGTCACAAGAGCATACAGGGTCTTGAAGTCTTGGATATTTTAAGTTTTTTAAAGCCAAGTGTGAGTTTTTTAAATCTTGATGTCGATACTCTCGTTACCGAGTACAAAATCGGATTGATTAATTTTACTTTAGAAACTTAAAATATATTGGAAAAAATAAGGAAAAACTAAAAAAACGAAACAGTGCGAATCCCCCTTAGGGGGATGGGGTGTGGGCACTTGGATGCCCACATGCTTCTCTTTTTACAATGATTAGAAGAAAGAAGTACTTGTGTTCCTTTCTATAATAGGAAATAGCAAGTTTTTTACAAGTAAAGGGGCCTTTAAGAAGTGGTCAATGAAAGAAGTTACAGAAGAGAGGTCTCCAGTTTGACTTGGATCTTAAAAATTTTGTGAGAGTTCCTCTTTATCGGATCAATATTTCCTGCGAAACAATGAACAAATTCTTATTAAAATGATAGAAAATCAAATTAAAACATAAAAATTTGATAAAAATTTTTAAGTACTTAAAATATAGAAAATTTTAGGAATCAAATTAGTACTTGCTTCCAATCAGACCTTGAAAATTAAAACTTTAATGATGAGAACGAAATCTTTAAATTTGCATATGTAAATCAGAAATCTAAGATATTCCAATATTTCACTAAGATTCGAATATGCAAAAAATGAAAACTAGTAACCAAAATTTGAATTTTTTTAAATGACGGAAGAAGCAAAAGAAAGATGCCTCAAAGCTTTGAAGCTTCGGCAATGGAGTCCTCAAGTAGAGAGTGGAGGGATTTAAATCTTCTTAAACAAATCGCAGAGATATGATGGAATCAAACAAGAACCAACAGTCCTCCATGCTAGATATCCCTGCACAACTTGAACAATACTACACCAAAGCGTTATATCCAGGAGTATTTAAGCAAAAGACTAGATAGTATGCATACAAACAAGTAAAACATACAAAGCTAAGATCTACTCACATAAATAACTTAGAGAAACAAATAAGAAACTACTTATTTATCCTCTTCTACCAATTAACATAAATTCTTCAAAGACGGATTAGAACAACAAAGAATGCAGTAAGAAACTGATAGAGTTATACCTCATATAACATAAGAATTCACCACACACTGCTGCCTCACACAAGTATGCCTCTAAATCCTTCACTTTATTTCTCAATGATAATAAATTACAACATACAAGAGCATAGGTTCAATGCCCAAATCATACGTGAAGAATGAAGAGAGGTTGCTTGCTTAAATAGAAATATGGTAAAGAGAAGGGAATGCATCTCCTTAAGGATGTGCTAGCTCCAAGTGAGTTGGTTGTGGGTTGGAGAAAGGTTGGAATGATTTGGATAAAGGCAAAAGAAGAAGCATCTTCCAAAACTTTGGAATCCACATCACCCAAACTTCCATCTCTCTTGGGATGTGTTCCCCCACTTGGAGAGGAAAGTTCAAAACTCAAAAAACTCTCCAAATTGGCGACATCTAACTTGTTAATATTTCCCGGCTAGTTGCCAAAATGATTTTCCAAGTCACCCAACTCTTTTTTGGCAATTATCTTTTATTTTTTTAATTGCCGAATTTTTTAATATTTCATTTTTTCTTGGGTTTTTGGGTTTTTCGAGTAATTATTAATTTTGGGGTTAAATAATTACTCGAAAACTTAGGAAAGTGGGTCTAGGAGTTAAGTGGGTGCCCCGAGTTACAAAATGAGCGCCCTCATGGAAAAAAAAACCTCCTAGCCACACGTTTATGACTTTTTACATTTTTACAATTAACTTATTAAAAATAAGCCTCTAAAAACGAAAAAAATAAGATTTTCCGGAAATTAAAAAAAAACCTATGGGGGACTTGGGACATGTTCATAATGACTCAAAATAATTATTGGCATGGTAATATACATCAACACATAGGTTTTAATAACCTCCTAAGGCTTAATTAACAAGACGATTATTCCAGCTTTGAAGGTTTGGGTGAAAAACTTGAAAATAATCTATCGCTTAAAATCAATAAATAATTAACAAGGAAAAACACCCCAGGATAATGCATTAATAATAATTCCTAACAAGCAAAACCTTTTACATAAAGTCATCATGCTAATTCATTTTATTACAATTCCCCATGGGGTATGCACATGTTAAAAAAAATAAAAAAGGGTCTAGGAAGGCCCGCAAGGATTTCTGGACTTGAAATTTGAACAAGTGATTGTTCATCTTTGGTGGCTCGGTTAAAAGTCCAACTGAGTACAACTCAGGTGGTAACATCTGGATCCTATTGCGGTACGCGTGCTTGATTTGGTATTTAGGCAAGGAGAGCATGCGAGAACAATAGAATCTATGGTTTCAATAAAATGTAAAAACATCTCAACTTGACAAGCCAACCTTTGTAGCACAAAATCTTGTAAAATCCAACGAACCATTAAGTTGCTTTATTAGAAAGTAAATGGAAAAACAAAAATTTAACTAAACAAAAATATTATTATTCCTAAGCACAGAAAATAAATGCAAAAAGTAAATGCTCACTTTGAGCTTATTTTCCTACTCTAAACATAACATAGTCAAAACGTTAAGTGAAATGATAAATCCAATGCAACCACCTTAACATTTTATAAAAAAATTAATTTTTTCCTTTGTCTTTGGTTACCAGCCAAAGCCAGGACATATTTATTAGAAAGTGTTAATGGGTGATTCCATGAAGGTGGGTAACACTTTTTGGCCAAACTTGGCAATGAAAACCTGATTTTTTTACGGATGTGTTAGATAAAAGCCCTCGAAACGCATATATGGCATGTGAATTTTGACTTATAGTAAAAAATCAAATTGGAGAATATTGTGTTGCCTTCCCAATGATATTTAAAAAAAAAATATTCCGATGTCATTTAATGTAAAATTTTTGCATTTAATGAACTAAGTGACCTTTAAAATTTGATGAAGCTAATAAGTCGCTCGTGTCCATCCCCAATAGTTCAATATTACATTA
>LPNX010543919.1:181360-220978 GCA_001517045.1 Pseudotsuga menziesii
AGTGACCACATCTGATTTTAGCGCTATTTAATACACGTGTGTCCATCCCATCTTTTTTTTTCACTGTTTTCAAAAATTAAAAAACCAAAGATACCCTTTTGAAGAAGATGCGTCGATGTGTGGGCTGTGTATTTTTTAGAAATTTTTCGATGTGTATTTTTTACCCTGCGGATTTTTCTTTGAGCTGCTTTGAAGTTGTTGTTAGGTTTTCTAAGTGTTAGTTTTAGAAGTAATTAAAAAAAATCCCATATGAATGCCAAAACGCACGCATGATACCTCAATGGATAGAGGATTCGGTGATGAATCTTTCGGTATGAACTCCGCTCAGTTGTGTGCCATGAATGGCAACGTTTACACCCCTAGAAGACACAGAGAAACATTGATTTTCCTATAAGAGGGCTAATTCTCTGTTTTTCCGGCCCTCGATCGAGCTTTGTAGCTTGATCGAGGTTTTCAGAAACCCTCGATCGAGGTTTTGTTAAACATTCAAAAAAAAAATATTTGTACATGACTACCAAGGTTTTATATGCATGCTCACCACCATGACTACCCTATCTATAAGATTATGCCCATGCAGGACATTTTAGAAATGGGCTTCTAGGATCCAACTAAGAAAATGGACATAAGGAATTCAA
The DNA here is from genome assembly GCA_001517045.1 of Pseudotsuga menziesii. Lineage (NCBI taxonomy): Eukaryota > Viridiplantae > Streptophyta > Pinopsida > Pinales > Pinaceae > Pseudotsuga > Pseudotsuga menziesii. The sequence continues at coordinate 181,996 of LPNX010543919.1, forward strand.
CATAATTTGATTCGACCAACTCTACAAATAATAAATATCTTAGAAATTTAAACAAAAAAACAATCATGACATTGCCAACTTATTTTACTAATAGACCTTTCGTCATTTTACTTGGAAACCAGAAGTCCCTGGTACAAACTGCCATGGGGCCAAGGGTTTGAGAAATGGATTGTTAAAAGCTTTTTAATGTTCATTAAACTACTTCAAAACACAAAACAAGGCTGGCGGGAATTGAAGATCATAATTAGAGTTACACAAATGTAGTGAAAGGTTTTAAATACTAAAAATACTTTGTTCCTTCATATATAATTTTTAATTTTAAAAAACTACAATTAAGTGATATGAATTTGAAAACACTATGTTTTATCTTAATCATCCAGATCTATTCCTCCCTGGGCTCTGAGCTTTAAATATCTGGCCCGAGGATCTATATCGTAGGTATCAGATTGTAGTCCTGAGAATCTAGGTGAAGTGGACACAATTCGGCTAAGTTCAACTCATCAAATGAATTGCATGAATCATTGCCATAGTATTGTTTTTGCATTGAACCAAGTAGAGCAATGATGCATGCCATTCAATTGATGAGCTTAACTTAGCTGAGTTGTATCCATTCGACCTAGATTCTTAGGACTATGTTATGATACCTACGATATATATCCTTGGGTCAGATATTTAAAGCCCAGATCCCAGGGCAGAATAGAATAGGACAATTAAGATAAAAATTAGTGTTAAGTTTAGAGTCATATCACATAATTGTATTTTTTTTAAATTAAAAATTATATACAAGGGAGCAAAGTATTTTTAGTACCTTTATAGAGATGAAAATGTGAGCATGAAAAAAAAACATGACCTCATTTCCTTGGGTTATATCAATTTCCATTCTTTACTTTTCAAAATTGTTATTGTGTCACACATTTGCAATTAATCTTGCTAATAAATTATTGAATGACATTAGAATTTGCATCAATAACATGTGACTAATTGTTTTGGTGTTTCATAATGCTAAGAGTGGAGTAAAATAAATAAAAGAAAATGTGTTATGGCAACTGTGGGATTCGAAAAACAAAAGTATGGAAACTAAACATGATACTAATTCTCATTTCGACAAGAATTGAAATTGTTCAATAACATGAATTCAAATGGGGATTAAAAATACAAGGTGTCCAAGCATCTTTTGGAAGACTTCATTAAATGAAACTTTACATGATGCATATGAAAATACAATGTCAATATCAAGCTATGAGTTCGATCAGGGTCTCTAAAACCATTGATCGAACGAGTTAGAGAAAAGCTCGATCGAGCTAGCAGCTTAATCAAGTTTTTCAAAACTTTAACTAAAAACATATTCGAGTGTGCACACGAATATGGAAACCCAAATATAATTAAATCAAAAATAGAATTATATGATAATTAAATTTAATAAAACATAATTTTGACTATAATAATGATACTTGAGGGTAATAGTACATACCTTGAATAAAAAACAAGTAAACACATTACTACTGTCACTTCCCCTAGATTTTATGTATAGATATTAGTTGTAGAGTAATTGGAGTTATAGATGTGATTGATTGGAGTCATAGATGTGATTAATCACATCTATAACCCAATTACTCTGTGACTAATATCCATCAAAGTAAGTTCATATCCATGTCCAATTAAATGATGGGCGTGTTGCCTATTTATAGGAAATTGAAGATGCTCGATCGAGGCCTACTTTAACCCTCGATCGAGCTTTTTTTAACCCTCGATCGAGGTTCCGTACCATCGACCGAGGGTTAACAAAAATCTCGATCGAGCGTTTAACAGAACCTCGATCGAGCGCTTTATAAACCCTCCATTGAGTTGTTAAGACCTCAATCAAGGGTTTATTAAAAGCTCAATCGAGGTACGTTTTTTCGTTTTTTCCAAATCAGCGTTGCCAAAAAATGTAACCCACCTCTGTGGATGCACCCTAACTTGCATGGATATTCAAGATGAAAAGCTGGATGGGAGTTCATAAGAATATTATACTTTATCAAATTGCTTCCCAAACTAGCATAAGATTCTGTAGGCTTCTTATGTCCAAGCTTGGATATGGCTAATGTACACATCTGCATGATAAAGCTGGTCAACAACTCCATCACATATATCAAAAGAGCTTGTCGGATGGTAACTCTCCATGCAAGTCCCATGCTGCTCCAAATCATATGGAACCTCTGAACCAGAAAATGAAGGCTCAGGATGACCCTCCATTGGCTGTTTCAAATTTGACTCTTTGATGCATTTCCTCTTAGATTATGCATTGCTAATACTTGTGTGTGATTCTGGATGATATGGATCTGAATGATCATATGAAAACTTTGAATGTTCCACTTCCATACCGAGACCTCCCCAAGTTTCTAAGTGAAGACTCCCTTCTGTGGACATGTCATAGATGAGACTTTTAATAAAACATCCAAAAGATTCTGAATAAGCATCCCTTCTCTTGACATATCGTAAATGGGATTTCCAATAAATTTCCAATAGTCATCATACCCATCCATGTCAGATGTGAGGGGGTCTTCATCCATGGCATCATGATCCCGGCTATCCATGTCTTCGTCGTGTTCATAACAATCTTATTCAGAAGATTTGGTTTCAAAAATGTTATAAGGCAGTAAACTTTCTAAACCTTCGTCAACATGTGTAGAAGAAGGGCTAGTGTCTTCACACACCAAGATCTTATCATAAGTTTCTTTATTGGCTTCTGTAATGGTTTCTTCTTGAGATAAATATGGAGAAAAACTGTGATCATTATCAATGGAATATTCATTAGAACACTCTAAATTTTCAATGGTTTCTATTATGATATCATGAAGAGGATCTTCAATAATATCATCCATCAAGGAACCTTTCTGAACATATTCAATGGGATCACTTGGGATGTGTTGCTCAATGGGTCCCTCTAGCTTTGTCAAATCTTCATTATTTTCTATTAAACTGATATGAGGATGGTTTTCAACAATGTCTCCAAATAAGGATTCTTCAAGAAACTCTTCAACGTGATTGTCATGGATGTTTCCATCTTCAGAATTGTGTTGTGTATTGAGAGAGACCTCATATTCTTTAATAAGCCACTTAATCTCTTCCTTTCTTAAATAACTTAGAGGGACTTCCACACATTCGATGTTGTCTATGACAAAACGAGGAATTTCTTCGATGGGAGTATCATGGATCTCCTCTTCACTAAAATGTTCAAGAAGTGATTCCAAGTCTTCAATACTTTGTATCATCGCAAAAGGTCCATCATATGTTTCCATGTGATACTCTATCCTAGATAGGTAGAAGGTAAAGATATTTTCAAGAATTTTTTTCAAACCATTCATACTACCCCTACCATCATGCCACTGCTCTAAAAACATCCAAAGGAATCTTGGGAATGAGGTTATACATTTATTAGGAAGGCCTTGATAGAACCAACACATCAGAGGAAATTTCAACTCAAAATGGGCCTTTTAACACTAATTCAAATTCCATGTCATCATGTGTTAGCCAATGAAATTTCTTTAAATTTGAAATACCGTATAGGTCTTAAACAAATTTTTAATATAAATTTGGGGATAGGTATAAAAAAAAACTACTTTTTTTGTTCGTATTTTCGACATATTTCCCTGTGTTTTTACTCAAATTTCGATTGGGAGAGATCCCTAGATGTGAAATTAAATTATGCATCCAACGAGTATCCACTGAGCATACTTTTTATGGACCCTGCTACTCCAAAAAAATAAAATACCTAAAAAAATGCAATGATGACATCACCATCATGTTTTTTCAGGTATTTGTTTTTTTTGGAGTAGCGAGGCCCATCAAAAGTATGTCGAGTGGGTACTCGTTGGATGAGGAATTTAATTTCACATCCAATGAGATCTCCTAATCGAAATTTGAGTAAAATCACAGGGAGATATGTCGAAAATACGAACCAAAAAAGTAGTTTTTTTCTTTTCTTCCTCCAAAATTAATAAATATTATATTATTATTTTAACTATTATTTTATTATTTTTCTTAGGAGGTCCATTTTGAGTTGAAATTTTCTCTAATGACTAGCATCTCCCTGAAAAGTACCAGCAAACGTTTCCATCATATTGTCCTCATAAAGAACATTGGAGTCAACCAATAATTGAAGGAAATACTTGATATGCCAGATGGTCAAATCACCATAATTTCCCTGAAATACTGGAAGCCATTCATATACATCCCGCACACCATGACCAAAGTTAGGAAAACCCGGGATCTTTGAGAAATTGATAGGCTGAAAAAGTCGGGCTATCTAGGCACCACACTGCTCCCTTAATTCATCCACATAAAAAATTAATAGTATGCATTTGATATAACCATTGAACCTTGTACTGAATAGGTGGAGCTATCAGATGATGATCTTTAAAAGTTTTATTATTTCACATGGGCTCCTCTACACACAACACAAATTCACAAGTTTATGAGATAACAGGGTTTTATCCCTTCAATGGAGTTCGCACGTGAGAAGAAAAAATATGCATTTAAAACTTACCCAAAAAAAATTTCCTTTTGCTTTTATTTTGTAAATTATGACAAAGAAAAAATGTTAGTGGAGTCGCGAGATGAAAAATTAAAAACTAATTTAAAAAATCATCAAACAAAGGAAAAAGAAAAAAGAGAAAACCAAAGTCGTACTCTCGGAGTAGAAAGATTTATCCCCGGCAATGGCGCCAAAATGTTGCCACCTAATTCGCACCTTGGGTGATGTGGCAGAAATCTTCAAGCCACTAGGTGTGACCTTGGGGGAAAGCAAGAATCAAGTGTTGTCACTTGATCTTGAATCCTTCGTCTAGGCTCTCTCCTAGCAAAGCCAAGGGGGGTGGTCCCTAGTAAAATAAACTATGGTGTTTAATCCATAACAATACAACAATTAGTCTAGGAGATAAGATCAAATCAAAACCTTGAAACAAAGATAACTGCAAAATATTTAATTAACTAGCATAAATAACATTCCACACAACACAATGATTAACTTAATAAAGAAAATAAGCAAGATTGTCAAAATAGACCAGTGCTTGTGTAAAGGGTTGCTAGTGAAGTCTCGTGAAGTATTCCAGTTGTCTCAGTTGGTAAGTTTTAAGATTATTAAGTGAGTAATTAGGGAGTAGGTCAATTCTTGGTAAATTTTATTATTAATGTGGTAATGATCTTTCTTATGAAGGGAAAAAGGGTATTTTAGATATACCCGGAGGTACAAGGAATGTGTCTGAAATTACCAAGAAGTGGCTCTCACAGTGACGTGTGGACTAGATGGAGTCACAGGACAATGTTTAACACTACACCAAATAAGGGTGTAGCCTAACGACAGCCTGCAATCACTTTATAGTTGTTCCCTCTTCACTTGCATAATTTCTCCACAACTTAGTACAATCACATAAGTGTCACATTTTCACTTGTAGGGATTGATTGATGTGTCTTGCTAATTACTAGTTATTTCAATCCCTTTTTGGTTATCTCACCGAACCAGCCAAAGGCTTGCAGTGGTCACAAGACCATAGAGGCTCTTGAAGTCTTGGATCTTTTAAGTTTTTTAAAGCTAAGTGTGATTTTTTTAAATCTCAATGCTGATACTCTTGTTACCGAGAACACAGCGGATTTATTAATTTTACTTTAGGAACTTAAAATAAACTGGAAAAAATAAGGAAAAACTAAAAAAAATGAAACAGTGCGAATCCCCCCTGGCGGGATGGGGTGTGGAAACTTGGTTGCACACTTGCTTCTCTTTTTACAATGATTAGAAGAAATAAGTACTCGTGTTCCTTTTTAGAATAGGAAACAACAAGTTTTTTACAATTAAAGGGGCCTTTAAGAATTGGCCAATGAAAGAAGTAAGAGAAGAGGGGTCTTCAGTTTGACTTGGATCTTTAAAATTTCTCCAAAGTTCATCTTTATCAGATCAATCTCTGCTTCAAAATAGCGAACAAATTCTTATTAAATATTATAGAAAATCAAATTAAAACATAAAAATTTGATCAAAATTTTTAAGTACTTTAAAGATAGAGAATTTTAGGAATCAAACTAGTACTTGCTTGCAATCAGATCTTGAAAAATAAAATGTTAATAATCAGATCTAAATATTTAAATTTGCATATGTAAATAAAAAATCTAAGATATTCCAATATTTTAGTGAGATGCGAATATGCAAAAAATGAAAACTAGTAACCAAAATTTGAATTTTTTATAGTGACAGAAGAAGGAAAAGAAAGATGCCCCAAAGCTTTGAAGCTTGGGAAATGGAGTCCTCAAGTAGAGAGCAAAGAGATTTAAATCTTCTTAAACAAATTGCAGAGATATGGTGGAACCAAACAAGAACCAGCACTCCTCCACGCTAGATATCCCTGCATAGCTTGAACAATACTACACCAAAGCGTTCTATCCGTGAGTATTTAAGCAAAAGACTAGATAGTATGCATACAAATAAGTAAAATATACAAATATACGATCTACTCACATAAATAACTTAGAGAAAAAAATAAGGACCTACTTATTTATCCTCTTCTACCAATTATCATTAATCCTTCAAATACCGGTTAGAACAACAAAGAATGCAGCAATAAATTGATACAGTTATACCTCATATAACATAAGAATTCACCACACACTGATGCCCGACACAAGTATGCCTCCAAATACTTCACTTTATTTCTCAATGATAATAAACTACAACATACAAAAGGAGAGGTTCAATGCCCAAATCATCCGTGAAGAATGAAAAGAGGCAATTATTCCATCTTTGGAGGTTTGGGTGAAAAACTCGAAAATTATCTATCGCTTAAAAACAATAAATAATTGACAAGGAAAAAACACCCTGGAATAATGCATTAATAAATAAGTCCTAAGAAGCAAAACCTTTTACATAAACTCATCATGCTAACTCATTTTATTACAATTCTCCATGGGGTATGAACATGTTCAAAATAAATAAAAAAGGGCCTAGGAAGGCCTATAAGGAATTTTGAACTTGAAATTTGAACAAGTGATTGTTCATCTTTGGTGGCTCGATTAAAATTCCAACAAAGTGCAACTCAGGTGGTAACAAGTACAATCAATTGAATGTTGACTAATTCAGTATTGCTGGAAATATGATGAATGATAACTACAATGTGTTCAGGCATTCTAAACTTTTAATAAACTCTTTTGATCTTAAACTCCTTCGAATTCCTAACAAATTCCTTAGAACTCATGTGATAACTGCACTTAGTGGCATGGTAATGTGCAACTCATGTGACAGTCAACTTGATGCAGGAGCATTTTGTTCTCTGTAACAAAGTTCTGAATTGATTAGACCATGGGGTATTGAACTAACCCAAGGAGAGGCTTCACTTGTAAATTCATTGTAAATGATATAGTTTGTGAGTTAATTTAGAAGATTCTAGAAGTGATGAGGTGTGAGTTAGTTAACGATTCATAGAGTTAGGTGTCCATGAATTATGTGAACATGTCCACAATTAGTGGCATCATTCGAAGTGCGCTCAAATATTTAGGAGTGTTTCATTAAAAGAGATAGAGGATGATTTCTATTCTTAGAATCAGTTGCTTAAATCTAGGAATCGAGTGTAGGTTTGTAGGGATTTGTTAAGGAGCTGGATAAGCTTAGTTTTGTAACTATTTGTAAGCCTATAGGAATTTAGACAGGGGGGCCAACCCAAGTGTACAGGGCCATAGAATAAGTAGGTTAGGGTTACTAAGCATGTACGGTTTCATTCTATTAATGAAAGAAGATTCATAATTTTCTATGTGTAGAGACATGTATTTTGTGGATGTTTGAATTGTGGGGAATATGGATTTAATTGAAGAAATCATGCATGACTGTGTAACCGTGAGGAAGAGAAATTTATCTTGATGAAATTTCTAGTGTGGAAAAAAATGATTGATTTCGTTGAGAAGTAGAGTACTAGATAGAATCTCAGTTTATGAGGTTCCAGTTCGAAGGGGACATAATACCTTTGCGAGAATTGATGTGTGGAAGAAATTGTGTACGTGTAAATGATGTTGAACAAACATTGAAGGAATTGGTTAATTTGTGTGATTTGGGATCTTAGTGGTTGCAGTTCGGAGAAAAAAAGGAACGTTGGACTTAGTTTCTGCATTGAAGAAAAGAAAAGGAGGAGTCAGCTGTGTGAAGAGAGCCACCAGGGAGCTGCAGTTGCAGTGGAGTAAAACGAAGAAGGTCTCTATAGTTTTATGAAGAGGAAATTGAGCTACCTGTGTTTTTATTGAGGTGGTGACCTAGAATAGCCCTTAGAGCTATTGTAAAGAAGTCGTGCGTGATGGAAAGAGTCTATAAGGGAAGATACTATTGTCGTATGTGCTAAAGTAAAGAGCCAAGGTTATTGTTGTAGCAGGTATCCAAGGCATTGAAGTGAGTGTGATCGCTGATTGCAAAGTGGTAGTGGCTATTTAACAAAATGTTGGTCGAAATAAGATTTGAGCCACCATTTATTTGTGGCATCCAATTAGCAAAGACATTTTGTGGATTGGCTAGAAGGAAAAAATTGGGAAGAGTGACATGGAAGACGACAAGAGGATGATAGCACTCAAATGATTGATTGGTGTGTGTGCTAAAAGAGGTATCATTGATATGGAGCATGGCCAATCGGTGGAAGGACTGAACTGTGTCTTCTTGTGAGACAAATTTTAGTGTTTATTTAAATTGACGGTCATACCAATGGTTTATTGATTAAATGAAAAGGGTCTATAAATGTGTGAATAAAATTTATTATATATACATGGAGATAGCATATTCATCAATGACTCACAAGTGGATAGCCACTATACAGAGTTCATATCTCTATATTTTAGGGTGGATCCGAATGTGAATGGTGTTCACAACCTTAATTACATAATGGAGGTTTCTTTTGGTTATACACTTGTGTTACCTATGTAACGTTGTTGATTGTTGAGAGTGCGTTGATCATCAGAAGGCGTTGATCATAAGAAAGTGTTCAATAAATTGATTGAAGGATTTGAAGTGGGAAAAATTGTTGAAGGTCGTGTGACAGTCAAAGGAAGGAAGAATTATAGTCTGATGAAGAATGAGTAGTTGTGTAGAGTAAAGACAGTCGGTCGGGATTTTGATTGGGAAGGAGTAAGGGTTTAGCTCCTTCCCTGCATCATTTTTTGTATCAGAGTGTAAATTTCGTTCTTTGGATAGATTTTTGTGTAGGAAATATTTTAAAGTCTTCTTGAAAAGGAAAAATCTAGTTTGGGAAGAAGAAAAAAATTTTGCTTTGAAAGAAAATTTGAAGGATAAATTGCAACATCAACACATGTTCAAGGAAGTTGGACAGTAAGGCAAGGGTCTTCAAGTTTCAATTTTTTTATGAAAAGAAATAGAAGTAATTGCAAGTAGTATCATGTGAAGAGGTTTGTGGAAGAAGAACCTTTACAGTAAGAAGCTATAGTAATTCCAGTTGAGGTTGGAAGGAAAGAGAGAGAGCCAAGGAGTTCTCAAGTGAAGTGTAGAAACCTATTGAGAAGAGGAATCTAAGAGAGAATGTTCTAGAGAGAGGACCTTAAGTTACCAAAAGTCCAGGTTCAAGGAAAAGAAACTTGGTGAGGTACTATAGCAGGATGAAAATACTTGCTATTACAGAGGCTTAGTGGACAAGGAGAGTTCACAAAAGAAGGAAGAAGGAGAATATGACTACTGATAGTCATAAGAGGTTTAGAGAGAAGCCACATAAGAGAGAGAGAGAGAAGATGCCAAAGCAAATGGCATTGATAGGAAAATAAATGATGAAGAATATGATAGAGAGAAAGCTAAGCAAAGAATCCATCTGGATTTGTTGATGGAGTTGTTACAGAGGAGTAGAGAAGACCAGAGGTATGGTTATGTAATGATAAAGAATATGAAGTGGCATAGACTGTAAGAGAAGAGAGAACATAGGATGAATGTTCAGTTATTAGAAGAGCTTGGGAAGCTTGAGCAGAGAATGGATGCTTAATGGAAGTTGGAGAAGCTCAAAGGAGTTGAGCTACAACAAAAGAAAGTTGCTGGTGAAGAACAAGTTCCATGTAAACTTGAAAATGGAGAAATGATGTTTGAAACATTAGTTGTGGCTATTAATCCTTACGATTTTAATGTTAACAATTTGTGTATGTTTGCACGTGTAGTGCATTATGATGGGAAATATTTTGATATTGTCATAGAGGAGAAAGAGGGAAGACATAATCCAAATTCTGTTCTGAGGGAGGGTGAGATAACTAGGTCTCATGAGGAATTCCATACATAGTTGAAGGAAGACATTGCTTTTCAGCATACTGCTAGAGCTGAAAGCATGGGTAGTTTGGCTCATATTGATAGCCGAAAGCGAGAGGAAGAGAAGGAAGATATCAAGCATACAAATACAATGTGTGAAGAAGCTGATAAAGATAGTTTGTTACTAGAAAAATTGCTATGGGAGTCTGAGTCAATCTATGAATTGAAACATCAAGTAAATGATATAAGTTTGAGTGATTTTGATGAGGAAATGAAGTTTCTTGAAGCATGTATAGGAAGAAAGGTGAATGAGAAGGACTTAGCTAACCTAGAGGGGAAGATGGAAGTGTCACAAAACAATGACAAAGAGAAGGATAGTAATGAAGAGGAAGATGGGACAAATATGTCTCATATTGAAGAAAAGACAGTCATAGGACTGAATAAAGCTGAATTGGCTACCAAAACTAGTCAAAGAGATGAAGGACAACTACTAAAGGTTTTCAAAAGAAAAGAAACCCATGTTGAAGACGACGAGAAAAATTGTGATGGAGTACTTGAGGAATGTCAAGTAGAAGTTAAGTTGAAGGAACCTAAGCATAAGGATGTGATTGTAGTCAATGTTGGAAAAGTGTCTCAAGCTTTGATTGAGGCAGAGATATATGCTAGTTTCCAAGTCCAAGTTGCATTGGATAGCACAGAAGAAAGGATGGATGAGTATGTTACTGTAGTATGAAAATTGGAAGATAATTTACATCTTGAAAGTAAATTTGAATTTCAGAGACAACAAATGAATATTGCAGAGGGAGATGTCTTCAAAGGAATTAAGGATGTATGGGTGGCCGAAGAGAGCATCCAGCAGCTTGGAGATGAATGTGTAGAGTTGAAGCTGACAAAATATCATAGATTACATGATAATTTTGAAAAAAAAAACAGATTTGAAAGTTTTGACAATGACAATAGTAAAACTGTTGTAAAGTAGGGGAAGAGACAATTTAGTATCTTGAATGATTTTTAGAAGGTATATAACAATGAAAGATGGAGTAAGGATGTTTGTTTCCTTTCATATGATGGAAAAGTGCATTTACCAAGTGATGAAGGTAAAAGTTGTTCTCAGTAGAAAAAAAAGTTGCAAGATGAAATCGATGAATTGTGGAACTTGATGAAATTTCCTAAGGAAAGTTACAGCAGGGTAAATCAACCATCCCACTATGAAGTTGAATTGAAGAAGAAGAACAATGAAGGAAGAAATAATGGAGCCTTGCAACATAAAGTTTGGAAGCATGGAAGATTACAATCAACAGTAAATGATGATATTGAAGCTTATGAATAGTTGCAAACAAAAATTTGGGATCCAAGGAGACAGAGGATGAAGGAACATGACCAGGTGGTCATGATTCTTACTACATTGGGAGCTTGATACAGGAGCATTCTACTCTATTTAACAAAGTTCTAAATTGATTAGACCATGGGATCTTGAACTAACCCAAGAAGAGGCTTCACTTGTAAATTCGTTGTAAATGATATAGTTTGTGAGTTAATTTAGAAGATTCTAGAGTCATGAGGTGTGAGTTAGTTAACGAGTCATAGAGTTAGGTGTCCATGAATTATGTAAACGTGCCCACAATTTGTGGCATCATTCGAAGTGGGCTAAAAATATTTAGGAGTGTTTCATTAAAAGAGATAGAGAATGATTTATATTCTTAGAATCGGTTGCTTAAATCTAGGAATTGAGTGCAGGTTGGTAGGGATTTGTTAAGGAGATGGACAAGGTCAGTTTTGTAATTATTTGTAAACCTACGGGCATTTAGATAGGGGGGCCAACCCAAGCGTACAAGGCCATAGAAGAAGTAGGTTAGGGTTAATAAGCATGTATAGTTTCATTTTGTTAATGAAAGAAGAATCATCATTTTCTATGTGTAGAGCCATGTATTTTGTGAATGTTTGAATTGTGGGGAATATGGATTTAATTGAAGAACTCATGCGTGACTATGTAACCCTGAGGAAGAGAAATTTATCTTGATGAAATTTCTAGTGTGGAAACGAAATGATTGATTTCATTGAGAAGTAGAGGACTAGATAGAATCTCATTCTATGAGGTTCCAGTTCGAAGGGGACATAATACCTTTGGGAGAATCAATGTGTTGAAGAAATTGTGTGTAAATGATGTTGGGAAAACATTGAAGGAATTGGTTAAGTTGTGTGATTTGAGATCTTAGTGGTTGCGGTTCAGAGAAAAAACAGAACGTTGGACTCAGTGTCTGCGTTGAAGAAAATAAAAAGAGGAGTTGACTATGTGAAGAGAGCCACCAGGGAGCTGCAGTAGCAGCGGAGTAAAAATAATGTAGTTTTATGAAGAGGATATTGAGATACTTGTGTTTTTATTGAGGTGGCAACCTGGAATATCCCTTAGAGCTGTTGAAAAGAAGCCATGCATGATGGAAAGAGTCCACAGGGGAAGATACTATTGTTGTCTATGCTAAAGTAAAGAGCCACGGTTATTACTGTAACAGGTATCCGTAGGAATTGAAGTGAGTGTAGTCGCTGCTTGAAAAATGGTAGTGGCTATTTAAGAAACTGTTTGTCAAAATAATATTTAAGCCACCAATTATTTGTGGCAGTCGATTAGAAAAGACGTTTTGTGGATTGGCTAGAAGGAAAAAATTGAGAAGAGTGATGTGGAAGATGACGAGAGGACGATTGGTGTGTGCGTTAAAAGAGGTATCATTGTTATGGAGCATGGAAAATCGGTGGAAGGAATGAACAATGTCTTCTTGTGAGACAAATTTTAGTGTTTATTTAAATTTACAGTCATACCAATGGTTTATTGATTAAATGCAAAGGTTCTGTAAATGTGTGAATCAGGTTTATTATATATACATGGAGGTAGCCTATTCATCAATGACTCATAAGTGGATAGCCACTAGACAGAGTTCATAGCTCTGTATTTTAAGGTGGATCTGAATGTGAATGGTGTTCACAACCTTAATTACATAATGGAGGGTTGTTTTGGTTATACACCTGTGTTACCTATGTAACATTGTTGATTGCTGAGAGTGCGTTGATCATCAGAAGGTGTTGGTAATAAGAAATTGATCAATAAATGGCTTAAGGATTTGAAGTGTGCCAAATTATTGAAGGTCGTGTGATAATGAATGGAAGACAGGCTTATAGTCTGATAAAGACCGAGTGGTTGTGCAGAGTAAAGACAGTCAGTTGAAATTTTGATTGGGCAGGAGTAAGGGTTTAGCTGCTGCCCTGCATCACAACTCCATGTGGAAGTTGGGAGTCAAGTTAATGCGCATAAGGCTTAATCGAACTCTATTTGAAAGCTAGGATTAGAGACAACTCATAGTTGTTATATTAACTGCAATAACTTTATATTAACTTTTAAATAAACTCTTGGATACAACTATTATAATGATGATAATGACTATGAGGTTAACAAATACAAATTAAGTGGTTGCTATATTAGATTAAGTATTAGATACAAGTAATTAACACATTCTTTAGTTAAAAAACATTATCAAATATATCTCTCTCAGCCTATTCCGAAGATATTAATCTTATTAATATGGTTGTTGCTAGTAGATACAACTATTATATTAACTCCAATGGTTCTACAACTATTAGGTTAACTTTAACTCTAATCATGGTTATATTGGATAAATATTAGATTACCTATTAGTAACAAGAAATAGCCTAACCCCAATGATTCGACAACTATTAAATGAACTTCAACTCTAACCAAGGTTATATTGGATGACTATTTGATTAACTATTAGATAACTTTTAGGTTGTTTGAATAGTGATACAACTATTAAATTAAATTTAGATAAAAGTGGTGATAAAGGTCTGTCAAATAGTGTAAGAAGTAGACATTCATTGCAGTGAGACCATGCACCTCCCAATAAGATTTCCATTAAAATATAATAATTATTTTTATAAGTGTTAGAATTAATATTTTATTAATAAAAGTAGAGATGGAAGTTGATTTCCAAAATCCCACAAATTCATGTAATGATTCATTATAGTAAATTCATGAAGATTCATAGTATTAAATTTTAAATTAAGCAATTTTACTCATGCTAGCTAATGCCAACTAATGCAGATTAATATTTAAAAATACAATTAGGTTTCAAAAACATTCATAAAAAGTTGGTTAGGGCTTACATTAAGTTAACATCCTAGAGTGTGTTTTGAAGTGTTTTGACAACAAGAAACTCCATTGGGATGCTACTAAGAAATTTATAATGTTGATCATTATCCTATCAGTCAAGTTTCGTCGCCATCAGAAATCTGGGCCATATGACTTTCTTTGTTTCTTAAGAGGTATTTGTTCAAACCGATTCCAACTTGGAGGAATAGGTGCTATTCTGTATTTGCGCAACTAATACAGGATAAAAGGCACGTGATTTATCTGTTTGTTTTAATGTTCCATATACAGGTGATGTTTTTGATTGGATCCTTCTAAGTTGTGAGAACAAAAGTTTCTTCGTGAGCTTTCCAAAGCAAGGGTTGGTTCTAATTTTGTTATGTAACCAGTGTATCTATGGAATTTTGCTATCCCCTTTGCCCAAGCTATAAATAGAATTATAATAAAGTTCCCAAATTATCAAATATGAAACTGAACCGTTTCTTTGATTTAAATTCATAATTTAAATTTTACATCTTTGGAGAGTCTAATTCAAACCTTCCTACATGTAAACATTAAGAGGTGGAACAATACCTTATTTAGTACACTTCTTTCAATTATTAATTTAAAGGTAACTTATATTTCAATGTACACTTTTCATAAACATTTGGAGGTTGCTTCAAAACTTGCAGATGTTGATGAACATATGAGACCAATCACTAGGCCCTATCATCGGGAGTGTTGGTTAGCCCACATTTGTATATTTCTATAGGTGCAATGGTTATACCATGTGGTTGTACTAGTACTTCAATACCCCCCCTCTAGTGTAGCTCGAGGGAATTGAACCTGAGACCTTCGCTCTGATACCGTGTAAGGTTTGTCATTACACCAAAACCTACAGATATTGATGAACATTTGAAACCAAGAACATGGCCCCATCATCAGGAGTGGCAGTTAGTCGACAGTTTTATACTCCCAGAGGTGCGGTGGTTAGTCCACCATTTTATACTCCCAGAGGTGCAGCGGTTATACCATGCGGTTGTACCAATACTCCAGTATAAGAACTATGCACAAGTGATAATTCATGTTGAATGAAAATTATTCCAATCACATATTTTTTATAACTCCCATTTTATCATTTAACACCAATTTTAAATGGTGTTACCATTTGGAGGAGTCAAATCTTGATAATACATATACATGATATTAATTCCTTGAAAGGAAATCATATTTTACAATAAACTTGAAAGGAAATTTGAAGAGTCAATAATGGAACCATTTATATCAAACCATATTCTCACAAACTCGAGCCATTGATCTCCCATAATCTCTAAGTTTTAGTTTTCTCAGTTGTGGTGTTTCTTGTCGAGATTTCCATCATTGTTAATTTAAGTTTTAAACATCATTATTTCAATTTACTGTATGCTACTGCCTATAGGATTTCACTGGTAACAAGTTAAAGATAAGTGGTTGTGATATAATAATAGTATAATTATGTCTAAAGGTGTATATATCTTATAATTTTTGGGTGGACTACCATCTATGTTTTTTCATCTATGAATGAGAATGAGACAAGTGTACTGTCAAGATTGATTCTATGGACGTTGATCAAAATTCATATTTAACAATTATAAAAAAATCAAAAAATAGATCATAAGATAACTTAACTTAATGGCATGGTAATGTGTATTCCATGTGACAGTGGAATTCCATATAGCAACTAGAAGTTGAGATAATATGCGCGAGGTTTAGTCAAACTGCATTTTACAGCTGGGAGTTGAAGTATAACTCCTAATAAAATCCTAAACTCCTCTAAACTCATGTAATAACCACACTTAGTGGCATGGTAATGTGCATATCATGTGACACTAGAACTCCATATGGGAGTTGGGATTCAAGTTAATGTGCAGAGGGCTTAGTGGAACTCCATTTGGAAGCTACGAGTCTACATAACTCACACTTGTTATATTAAGTGCAATAGCTTTATATTTTATCTTTTAGATTAACTATTAGATATAACTACTAGCTTTACTCCAATGATGATACAAGTATGACCTTAAAAACCACAAATTAAGTTGTTGTTATATTATATTAACTATTAAATACAAGTGGAGTTTTGGGAAGGGGGGTTTAGCGGCGAAAAGGGAGTCGATTGGGTTTTGGTCGAGATTGCGTGGAGGATTTGACCCAGATCAGGAAACCTCCAAGGAATATATGAGGCATGCGAGCTTGGTCATGGGGGGATGGCACCATCTGGAGGGGGAGAAACCCCCTCCCTTTCTTGGTCCTACCTAGGATATTCCCAGGGAAATTGCACAAAATAACTAGACCTGAAGTTACCCAGGGAAGGGATGAAAGAAAAATAAAGAAAGAAGA
Source organism: Pseudotsuga menziesii (assembly GCA_001517045.1). NCBI lineage: Eukaryota > Viridiplantae > Streptophyta > Pinopsida > Pinales > Pinaceae > Pseudotsuga > Pseudotsuga menziesii. Next base: position 198,741 of record LPNX010543919.1, read on the forward strand.
CGAGGGGAGGTTACTTACCTCGATCTGCAAAAAACCCATCTCTACAAATCACATCTGAGAAGCTGAGGGATAGGGTGGAAAAATGGAAGGAAATATCCCTAATCAGGAAGTTCATTAATATTTGACCAAAAGAGAAGGATCTTCTTCAATGGATTAATGTAACATGGAACCCAACAAGGCCCCATGACCTACATTTGGGAGCGAAGGGTTTTTTTACTATCATTTTCTTCAACCAAGAGGACTGTGATCGTATATTGATGGGGCTACCCTATTTCTTTTATTCAGTTGGTTTATTCCTTAGGCCATGGAATGAGAGGTTTAACCTTGATACAAAATATCTTAGTATTTCCCCTATTTGGATCATGATCTATTCGCTCCCCTTTGAGTATTGGGAACCATAAATTCTAGAGGCCTTTGAGAATTCCCTAAGGAAATTCGTGAAGGCTTGTGAATAGAGTAAATTCCAAAGATATACCACTTATGCCCAAATATCTGTCTACATGAATATCTCACAAGAACTACCAGAGGAATTAAATCTAACCTAGGAAGATTAGGACTGGGTCCATCCTATTGACTATGAGTAGCTTCCATTCCGATGCAGGAAGTGCCATGAGTATGGGTGTTAAGATTCCATATGCTTAGCTAGATATCATTAGTATTCAATTCAATTTCACAATGATAGCATATGCATGATCACTGAAAGAAACACAATCACAATATAGACACATATTTATTCTAGGAAACCCTCAAGGGGAAGAAAACCCATCAAAAAATCCTCTATATAGATGTATCAAAAGTACAAATATAAAACCCCAAACAGGTGCTCCTTCTCCTTGCTGATATGTCTCTCTCTCTCTCTCCTATGTGCTATACACAAGTGGGTGTGTGGGTGTTCAAATGAGGAACACGCCTCCTCTATTTGTAATCTTTCTTACACTTGGATTTTTCCATAACAAGTCGGCCCCAACAAACTTACTGGGTCGACTTCACCTAGGAAGTCACAAAAAAATACTATATTAGATTCAAGAGGATTATATTGACCATACTTATAATGGAGGTTTTACCTCATGACTCTAAGATGACAAAATACAATAGTAACATCTCGTTGGAGGAACAAAACATCTCCCATAGGTTACATCAGTAAAATACATTTATAATATTATTTGAAGTTACAATATTTTAACACTCCCCCTTAATGAGAAGAGTATTCTAATGACAACAAAAACATCAACTATAGGAGCAAGGAGAGAGAGAGAGAGCATTTGCAACAACATCAAGGTGATACATCTATACTTCGTTAGAAGTTTTCAACAATCATCAGAAACTGGAATAGTTATTGAACATATTCAAAATCTTCAGTACTGGGACATCATATTCTACATCATTGAGTCTTCATATTTGATCTTCATCATCTGCAACAGTCGATCACTCGATCCTATGCAAAACTCGATTGCTTGAACCTTTGTAGCACTCTATCACTCGATCCTTTGCAAGACTCAATCACTCGATCCTTTGTAGCACTCGATCACTCGATCCTTTGCAGCACTCAATCTCTCGATCGACATAATCATCGTATGCAGTCATATTTGATCTTTCAATAAACAACTTCATTGTCTACATCCATACTTGATCTTTAGATCAACAAATTCATCATCTGCATCCATACTTGATGTTTTGATCAACAACATCATCATCATCAGCAACATAACTTGTAACACACATGATCCAAGTATAGGATGATCAACCCCTATCACTTTTGGACAAAGGTCCAAGGACGATGCAATCCTGACCCACTTACGGGATGGTTAATCTCTATCATTTTAGGACATAAGTCCAAGGACGATGCAATCCTAATCCACTTATGGGATGGTCAATCCATATCACTTTAGGACATAAATCCAAGGATGATGCAATCCTCACGCCTCATGAAGACATAAGTCCTCGGATTCAATTACAGGATGATGAATCCCTATCAATTTAGGACATAAGTCCAAGGATGATGCAATCCTCACACCTCATGAAGAAATGAGTCTGTGGATCCAATTACGAGATGATCAGTCCCTATCAATTTAGGACATAAGTCCAAGGACGATGCAATCCTAATCCACTTATGGGATGGTCAATCCATATCACTTTAGGACATAAATCCAAGGATGATGCAATCCTCACGCCTCATGAAGACATAAGTCCTCGGATTCAATTACAGGATGATGAATCCCTATCAATTTAGGACATAATTCCAAGGATGAGGCAATCCTCACACCTCATGAAGAAATGAGTCTGTGGATCCAATTACGAGATGATCAGTCCCTATCAATTTAGGACATAAGTCCAAGGACAATGCAATCCTCACGCCTCACGAAGACAGAAGTTTGATGATCCAATTACGAGATGATCAATACTTATCAATTTAGGACATAAGTCCAAGGAAGATGCAATCCTCACACTACATGGAAGCAAAGGTTTTCATATCACTTTAGTACTAATGTCCAATGATGATACAATCCCACTGCAACATCATTGACCCACTACCCCATTTCGAGGAGGGTCCACATCATCAACTTGCTCCCCATTTTTTGAGGAGGGTCTATATCATCGTTCTTCCTTGCGAGCAAAGTTTGTAACATCATCATCATTATTCCTCCCTATGAGGAAAGTCTTTAACATCATCATCACTGTCAGGAAAAACTTTAGGGGCGAATTTCGCCAATTGCTATTTTTTGGGTTTTTTTCAAAAAATAAATTCGCTATTTGGTAATTTTTAGGCTCTAATATTGCCTATATTTAACATAAAATATGTTTTTTTATCGTAATATTCGCCAAAATTTACAAGTTTCAGTATTAAATTGTATGTTTCATATTTAATATTTGCCTACTTATACCTACTTATATATATGTTTTTTCAATCCAAAATAATCGCCTAGAATACTACACTTAAGTATACTATTATAATCCTTAAAAAATATCGTGATCACTTTTCCTCATTGGAGGAAAGTATTTAACATCATCATCATTGTTCCTCCTTATGAGGAATGTCTTCAGTATCATCATTATTGTTCTTCCTTATGAGGAAAGTCTACACCATCATCATCACTATTCCTCCTTTCCAAGAAGGTCTTTTCGAAATACACCAAGCTTGTCACAAAAGTATTCAAACTTTACTCGATACAAAGGCTTGGTAAACACATTAGAAACTTGCTAATTGGTACTCACATACTAGATCTTTATAGATCCCTTATGTACCATGTACCATATATAAAAATACTGTATTTCTATGTGCTTCAACTTATCATGGAATGTTGGGTTCTCTGTCATGTTTATACAAATCTGGTTGTCACATAGAATCATTGTGGTATCCAGCTCTAGATCAAATAGAATGGAAATCAACTTTCGAATCCATATGGATTCATAACTAGCAGAACAAGATGTTATATACTCTGCTTCAGTTGTGCTGAGAGAAACACTGGGATACTTTCTGCTAAACCATGAGATCATTGGGATCTCAGACAATAACATCCACCTGAGGTTCCCTTCATGTCTCAGGTACTTCCATCCCAATATGCATCTATCATTAACCATACAATAGGTATTCATGATCTTCATCATAGTTTATTCCAAATTCTATCATACCTTTAAGGTACCTTAGCACATGCTTTGCAGCTATTAGGTGAACATGTCTAGGTTTAACTAGATACTGAATCAAGGTGTTCACATCAAAGCATATATTTGGACTGGTATTCGTCATATACATCAACGAACCAATAATATGTCTATACTGAGTCACATATACTAACTTTGATGATTCATCAGAAAACAAATTCAGGTTGGTGTTCATGGGTTTGGCCATGGCTTTACAATCCAACATATCAAATTTTTAATATTTTCACAACATACTTTTCGTGGTTGAGAAATATTCCTTCTGGCCTCTTCCATACTTCCAGGCCTAGAAATAGTGCATCAATCCAAGATATTTCATCTTGAATTCCTCAACAAGCTTCTTCTTTCATTCTACAACTTGTTTCTCATTTCCTTTTAGAAACAAGTCATCCACACATAGTAATAGTATGACAGGTTCATTATCCATAACCGAAAAGTAAAGGTTAGGGTTGGATTTACTTTTGGTAAATCCCAAACTTGTCAAGAAGCTATCTATCCTTCCATATCAAGCTCTAGGAGCTAATTTCTTCAGCCCATACAGAGCCTTCTTCAACTTACATACATGAGTCCGTCTATCTTCAACTTCAAATTCTTGTGGATTTTAAATGTATACTTTTTCCTCAATTACACCATTCAGGAAGGTTGTCTTTACATCCATCTAGTGTAAAATCCATTTCATCATGGATGCAAGTGCCATGATGGTTCTGATGGAAGTGTACCTTGATACTGGCACAAATGTATCTTCACAATCAATTCCCTCTTTCCGAGAGAATCCTCTAGCCACAAACCTTACTTTGTATTTCTCAATACTTCCATCAATTGCATGCTTTATCTTGTCGGTCCACTTGGAATATGACACACTCTTTCCTTCAGGTTTGTGAACTATATCCCAAACATCGTTCTTCATTATTGATTGGCATTCTTTTGTCATTGCTTCTACTAATTCTTTCTTCTATACAAATTCTTCATGACTGGTAGGTTCTTGATCTACAAGATCACACATCAAAGCTACATAACTGGAGAATGAATTTGATCTCTTTCTTACTCTTGTGGAGCCTTTTGGAGCTCCGTACTTCTATTCTTCTTGTATGATTTCTCTTACCCAAGTAGGATTTATCTTTCATGATATATTCATAGTGGGATTTTCTTGCGGTTCTAGCATATCATGGTCCTCTGAAGTCTCATTTTCAGGGGAGGGTGCAGCTTCTTCATTTCTGGGAGGTACATCTTCTTCATATACTTCTTCATGCCGAAACATTTTGGATCTCTTGAGAGATGCTTCTTCGTCAAATGTTACACCCCTACTGATATCCATGTCATGGAATCCTGGAATGTATATTCTAAAGGGTTTGGAGACTTCACATTACCCTACAAATATTCCCTTCTTTCTGGAAGGTTCCAACTTGGTTCTCTTTTATTTTGGAATGTGAATATATATTGGACATCCAAATATTTTGAGATGGTTTACTTCAGTTTTCTTTCCTGTGAACATTTCTTCAGGAGTCTTGAATCCAAGGGAACTATAAGATAATCTATTATGTACATAAACAATTTGTTATTGCTACTTCAACCCATAGATGCATGGGAAGATCTTGATCATGTATCATTGTATTCACTACTTCCATAATGGTCTTGTTCTTTGTTTCCACAACACCATTATGTTGGGTATTGTAGGGAGTGGTTAGTTCACTCTTGATTCCAGCTTATTTACAAAGGGATTCAAATTATTTTGAATTATATTCTCCACCATTGTCTGTTTTGAGTGTCTTGATTCTCCTTTCCGGCTGATTCTCTATCAAGTCTTTGAATTCCTTGATTTTTCTGAATACTTCATCCTTTGTTTTCAAGAAATATATCCAAGTCTTTCTTGAATAGTCATCAATAAATGTAACATAATATTCATAACCACTCAAAGATGTGGAGGGAATTGGACTGCATACATCTGAATGAATTATTTCTAGCGTACCTTTAGTCTTTGTTTCACTCTTCGGAAATGGATTCTTGATATTCTTTCCTCTTGCACATCCTTTGCAGGTGCCTTCATGATCGATCTTCAAATCAAGTAAACCTATTACTACTTTGCTCGCATGGGGTAGTGCTTTGTAGTTGATGTGAGAAATCCTCCTATGACATAGTTCACTTCGGATAATGATCTCATGACCAATTGATGTTTCCAAATGCCCCTTGAGTTTATATAGTCCTCCTTATTCTTCACCAATGACAACTGCCTCTTCAATTGATTTTCCTTTGGGCCACATAAGTACTTGTCCATTTATAAATGCAATACTATATCCTTTCTTATCTAATGTTGAGATAGAAATTAAGTTCTTCTTCAAACTTGGTACATATATTACTTCCTTCATCCTCATGGGAGTTCCATAATCAAGCTTATAGCTTGCTTCACCAATACCTTTGATATGATATTGATAGTCATCTCCTAAAGATACTTTTTGAGTAGAGTTCTTCTCTTCAAGTTTTGGCAGGGTTTTCTTCTATCCTATCATGTGATTTGAAGCACCACTATCAATAATCCATGTGTTTTCTCCAGGTGTGATAGACCCCGAGGGTGCAGAGAATAATATATACTCTTCTGCATATTCTTCTTTTACTTGTTTTCTCTAAGGTCCTTCTTCCTAATCTTTTTTATATTTAGCTAGGTGTGCATGATGTGTTTTGTTGTTCCTCTTGTATTATTCTTTCTTCAATGGACAATTTCTAGAAAGGTGTTCTATCTTGTGACAATTAAAGCATTGAAAGCTGGAGTAGTATTTCATTTAATTGTTTCCTTTTTTCCTTTGGAACCTACTGGGAGGTCGGGACTCCTTGTCTCCTTAAGATACTTTTTGAGTAGAGTTATTCTCTTCAAGTTTTGGCAGGGTTTTCTTCTATCCCGTCATTTGATTTGAAGCACCACTATCAATAATCCATGTGTCTTCTCCAGGTGTGACAGACCCTGAGAGTGCAGAGAATAATATATACTCTTCTGCATCTTCTTCTTTTACTTGTTTTCTCTAAGGTCCTTCTTCCTATTCTTTTTCATATTTAGCTAGGTGTGCATGATGTATTTTTTTGTTCCTCTTCTATTATTCTTTCTTCAATGGAAAATTTCTAGAAAGGTGTTCTATCTTGTGACAATTAAAACAGTGAAAGCTGGAGTAGTCTTTCATTTAATTGTTTCCTTTTTTCCTTTGGAACCTACTGGGAGGTCGGGACTCCTTGTTTCTTTTCTTCTGGAGGTTAGGTTGAATTATTCCTCTTTTATTATGGGTGGATATGGATTGATCATCTTCTTTAAGTAGAGATTCTCTATTGGCTACTCTAGCCTCCTCTTGGCTGTAGTATTCCCATACAATGTCAAACTTCATGCTTTCCTTTATGGCACACATAGTCTAGATGAAAGAATCACAAGGTCTATTGAGACCATTGAGAGGAGACATTACTAGTTCATCTTCATCAAGGGAGTCTCCAATGGCTTCTAAGTTTCTCCTTGAACTGGGAGACCCTTGTGAAGTAGTCTTGACTGGATTCTCCTTTTCTCATCTTGGTACTTTTCAATTGATCTCTCAAATTCATATTTCTATTGATGTTCCTTCCTTCATACATTCTGGATAGGGCATCATACATTTCCTTAGGATTATATTTGGATGAAACTTGAGGAATCAAGTGATATTTGATAGAATCAACAATGGTCCTCATAGCCCTAATTAGGTATTTCTTGTGCTTTTTCTTAGCTTCATCTTATTCCGGTTCTGCAACTTCTTCTTTGATGTATTTAGCAAGATCATTCTCTCTAAGAATGAGACCAATCATATATTTCCATGCTCATAATTTTTCTATTCCTTCTAGATTATCCTCAAGCTTATTGCTTGGGGCTATCTTATCCAAGAGGTCACTAAAAAATGAAATTTCTAAAAATGAAAAAATTACCTTATTAGGAGATGCACTTGAATGGGTTGAGTTGATTGGTACACTTGATTTCTGGAGATTCCAACTCTTCACGTTTCAAAATTGACTTGTGAGATTCTGATCTGCAGTTTCTGCAGTTTTCTGGTTCTCTGGTTTTCTGCAGTTTTCTTGTCCAAATCCAAACTAGAGTTTTATTTTCCCAGAGATCTACCCACTCAAAAATTTTGATCTAGGGAGAAATATATGCACTCTAGGGAGGCACAAATTTAAATGCAATCATACATTCAAAATTACAACTTTGAAAGAAACCCTAATTTCTTGTCGGAGGGATAGGAGAGAGAGTTTCAACTCATGAAAGTTGTTCTATTCATGCTATCTCTGATACCATGTTAATATTCCATATGGTTAGCTAGATATATCATTAGTATTCAATTCAATTTAACAAAAATAGCATATGCAAGATCACTGAAAGAAACACAATCACAAGATAGACACAGATTTATCTTGGGAAACACTCAAGGGGAAGAAAACCCAACAAAACTTCATCTATATAGATGTACCAAAAGTACAAAAATAAAACCCCAAACAAGTGCTCTTTCTCCTTACAGATTTCTCTCTCTCTCTCTCTCTCTCTCATATGTGCTATACATAAGTGAGTGTGTGTTTTCAAATGAGGAACACACCTCCTCTATTTATACTATTTCTTACACTTGAATTTTTCCCTAACAAGTCGACCCCAACAAACTTACGGGGCCGACTTCACCTAGGAAGTCACAAAACAATATTATATTATATTCAGGAGGCTTCTATTGACCCAAATTAAAACGTAGGTTTTACCCCATGAATCTATGATGATCAAATACAATGGTAACATACAGACGGAGGAATAAAACATCTCACATAGGTTACATCAATAAAATACATTTAGAATATTCTTTGAAGCTACAATATTTCAACAATGGGAACCTGAGAAGGGACTTCCCAACCATCAAATACGATGTTATACTCACCCAAGAGAGGAAGGAAATAGAAAAAGGGAAGGATATTGAAGGGTTTACCCAATTCTATCATAGTAAAGGACAAGGCAAAAAATCCACAAGCCCAACCCAACCGACACAAACTATGGAGAAAAAGAATCATTATGGGAACCGATTTGAGACCCTGAGCACATTGGATTCCACAGTGGAGGATCCCATCAGGGATAACCAAAAGCCTCATACCACGGAGAGTACTAAACCCCCTCCTAAGTTAGATATAATGCAAACAGAAGAGCTAATGGTTTGTCCTAAGAAACAAACGATATGGACCTAGATAAACTAGATCTGGATGAAATTGAGAAATAGTGCAGTAAGAAAGGACAAGGGTATGTATCCAGGAGATAGTTAGAAATCCTAAAATAGACAATATTGAAAACCAAGGATTCACCTCATTTGGGGATTAGTAAGGATCCCATGAAGGGTAACAAAAAAAATCACCTGAGGAGGGGGGGAAACCTGGTAGAAAGACGAACATGCAAAGAATAGCAGAGATTGGCACAAGGATGATAGATTCAGGAAAATATTCGATGATAAAGGAAACCTTCAAAGAGGTAAGCAGAAACACCCAATGAATATAATAACCTGGAATATCTAAGGGATAAAAAATCCAAGGAAAATGAATACCCTACGAAATAATTTAAGGAAGGAGAAACCTAATGTGTTATTTCTGCAGGAAACAAAATGTAGTTCATAGAATATGCAAGAAATTAGTAGTAAAATTTGTCGTGGAATTCTAGGGATAGCTACTGATGCGAGATGAATGGTTGGTGGACTCGCTATTCTCTGATATCCTAGGAACCTTCACCTTAATAATTTTAGATCAAATAATTTATTTATCAGTGCGGACTTTAAGGTCTGCAATTCTGGGGTAAGAGGGACTCTCACCAATGTCTATGGGCCAATAATTATAGCTCAGAAACTTGCCTTTGTATCACTCCTAGACAAGGATTCAGAGGAAATGGAAAAGCATTGTTGGATTGTGGGAGGTGATTTCAATTTGATTACTTCCATGAATGAAAAAAAGGGAGGAAGAATATCTTTGGAAGTGCCCAATATCTCCTTTAAAGACATGATACAAAGGATACTGTTGGTTGACATAGAGATGGGGAACATATGGTATACTTGGAACAACATGAGAGGAGATGAAAATCATGTGGCTTCATAGTTAAACCGATTCATCCTATCCCAGGAAATGATTGGTGGAGACAAGGAGGCGAAAACTCATGTCATTCCCTCTACCGGATTTGATCATTTCCTTGTTAGTTTGGTCTAGGAAGAATGGGTCCCACCCATAAGGCGCCCTTTCTTATTTGAAAATTTTTGGTTTGAACACAAGAATTTCAAGGAACTCATCAAAAAATGGTGAGAGGATATGGAACCTACAAAGGGAACTCTAATGTACCCATTCCATAAAAAATTGAGGAAATTAAAAGCAAAGATCCGCACATGGAATAAGGAAGAATTCAGGGACATATTCCAAGAAAAGAAGATTCTCAAGGAAAAACTAGAGGAGATCGAATGGACTGACATGGAAAATGGGTACACTGATGACCTAAAAAATAGATAACATGGCATCCTAGACTAGCTTAATCCCCGGGAATGCCACGAGCAACTCTATTGGAAAAAAAAATCTAGGAACCAATGGCATTATGGCTAAAAGAAGGAGATAGAAACACAAAATTCTTTCACTACACCGCTGTCCAGAACCATCGTAGGGAAAAAATATGGAGGTTAAAAACAAAATATGGGCAGTATGTTGAAACTAGGGAAGAAATGGGAACTGATCCAGTTCAATACTTTGGAACCATCATGAAGGAATATCACTTCAACAGAACCGAAGACATCATAACGATAATAAGACATATCCCAAGGTACGTCTCTCCAAACCAAAATTAGGTCTTATTGAAACCGGTGGAACTCTAGGAAGTGGAGGAGGATGTTAGCCAATTGTTGGATGGGAAAGCTCTGGGCCCTCATGGTTTCACAACCAACTTCTTTCACTATTTTTGGGATTTGGTCAAGGATGAAGTTTGGAAAATAGTTGAAGACTCCAGAGAGGATAAGGGAGTCCTAAGAGATTTCAACTCTACGTTTCTAACTCTCATCCCCAAGGAGGATGGGCATGACTCCACGAGTAAGTTCAGACCTATAGCCTCATGTAATGTCATTTACAAAATAATAAAAAAAGTGGTGGCCAATAGGTTAAAGCCTATCTTGCCAGATTTAATAGCCAATGAACAATCAGGGTTCGTGGAAGGAAGGAAGATTCTGGACAAAATTATTTTAGTTCAAGAGGTCATCCACTCTATGAAAGTTTAAAAAAAAATAGGTATGTTGTTGAAGCTAGATATTTTAAAAGTGTAGTGACAATTTGAGTTGGAAATTTATGAAAGAAATGCTTGAGGATTATGGTTTCCACCAGGAATGCATCTAGTGGATAATGAATATAATTTCTATAGCTTTCTTTTCTATTTTACTATATGGTTCACCCACCAAAACATTCCAACCTTCTAGAAGCATCATACACATGGATCTACTTTCTCCCTTTCTATTTATTCTCATGGCAAAAGGATTAAACATAGTTATCAAAGAGAAGGTTGAAGAGAGAGAGCTCAGGGGGATAAAACTGCACACTTGTTCTGAAGTCATATTCCACCATCAATTTGTGGATTATAGAATGCTCATGGGACACCAATTGGTGCAGGAGGCACGGGTTCTGAAGAAATGCATGAACTCTTTTTCTAAGGCCTCAACCCTACAGGTTAATAATTCAAAGTCTCATGTCTTCTTTTTAACACATCCAGGATCCACCAACAGTACATTCCATGTATCCTAGGATTTCAAGGAAGCTCCTTTCTGTCCAAATATATTGGTGCTTCACTTACTGAAGGTGTGATCAGGAAAGTCTCCTAGGAGGATCTACAAGATCAGAAGAGAAGGAAATCAGAAAACTCAGATTTTAGACCCCTTAATTTAGATAGTAGATTTGTGTTAGTAAATTTTTTCCTTAAAGCCATGGCCATATATCTCTTTTCCACCTTAGTGACGCGAAAATCGATTCTTAAACAACTTAGGAAAATTCAGAGATATTTTTTATGGGGAGGAAATCGTGGTAGTCATGGTTGGGTTTTGGTAAGCTGGATCTTGGGACACAATGTGTAAACCAAAAGACTAGGGAGGTTTGGGACTAAAATACCCGAAGAAAAACAATAAAGTTCTAGGAGATAAAATTTGGTGGAACTAGGTGTCACATAAGGATGAGCCCAGGGGAAAATTATGGAATAGCAAGTATGCGCAAGAAAATCCAAAACAAGATCTTATAAGGTTCAATTAAGGTAAATAGGGATCACATATATGGAATTATGCTTGTATGAATAGAGGGATTATCCAAGATCATAGCTTCTGGGAGATAAGGGGAGGATAGGATGCCAATTTTTGGGATGACTCATGGCAACAGATGCCAAAGATTATTTCACAAATTTTTTTCCAGGCTAGCTGGATTAGAGCTAAGGAAATGTGCCTAAATAAAATCCACAAATTTTGTATAGTAGTGCAAAACAATGAATAATTCTATGAATGGCACCCACAGGAATGGTGGAATCAAAGATTCCTAGCTGAAGACACCCAAAGGATTATGGAGGCCCTTCAGGAACGGTGCATTTGTATTCAAGGAGGACCTAATAAGTTGAGATGGGGATATCTAACTAAGGAACCTATAACACTAGGGAGGCCTATAACCTCAGCTTCAACCAAGAAGATAACTTGCACATGGATGCATGGAACATAATATCATACTTTAATCCTTGGCCCAAACTTTCCACCTTTATTTTGTTGGTTGCTCACAGGTGAATCCTGAAAGGAGAAAATTTAATTAAAAGAGGCATGCATGGCCCATTTTGGTGTGCCCTATGTGATCATGAGGAGAAAACTATGGATCAACTCCTGGACTCATGCCCGATGGTCTCTTCCCTATGAGACTTTGGTGCCGCAATATTTCACAGAACGAACTGGGTGAGAGGACAACCTCACTAAATGATAAAATTTTGAGACAAGAAAACTTTCATAAACCCATTCATTCATAAAATTTGGCCAACATTCCCTGGAATTTTGATTTGGGAAATTTGGAAGGAAAGAAAGGGTCGAGTATTTGAAGGACGAAAAACCCAACTCCACTGGTCTGTAATTAAGCTGTCAAATACATTCAAGAGACCATCAAAATTTATTGGTGGAATGAAAAGTCCTGGGATATGGATGACCATGAAAAGAGGATATTAAGAAACTATGGTATGGATTGTTCCCCCTAGGGTTGGAAAAGGATCAAGGTGAAAAAAATTCTCCGAGTGAGTCCAAAGATCTGGCTCCCTCCTCCCAGTGGCCACTTCAAGTTGAATTTTGATGGTGCCTCAAAGGGAAACCTGGGGTCGGTTGGGTTCAGAGGAGTGTTTAGGAACAGTGAAGGAATGATCATTCATCTCTTCCATGGGAGCCTAGGACATGAGACCAAAAATATTGCGGAGCTTGAGGGCATGCTTCAGGGCAGCAAGCTAGCCCTTAGTAAACGATGAGAACCATTGATAATTAAAGGTGATTCTCACATCAACATACAAATGGAAAAAAGACTCCAAGGTGGAAAATCCATGGCCAAATTTGTTGATAGATGGAATATGACATGTCAGTTGGAAAGGTTGGCGGATCTCATCAGAGGGCGTCATGCATGGTTATTCACCCACGTCAAATGGGAAGGGAATAAGGCGGTTGACTTGATGGAAAACATCGGGGAAAGGAGTGTAGAGAGGTTAGTTGAAAGTAAGATGCCAACGATGGTTGGTAACGAGGGGAATCTTCAATTGGTGAGACAGGAATTCAATATAGCCTAGGAAATGATGGCTCGCGCAATGCATGAGTCGGGTCATATGCTCAAGGTACAGGTTCCTTTATTGTCCATTTCCAGGAATCATCATCCCCCTTCATCATAGATCATCATCGGTACCTCCTTTCCTCACTAGGATATGACCTCCCATGGATTCCCATTCACCACCTATTGAGTCCTGGAAAATTGCAGGCAACAACAGGAAGGGATTCTCCCCAGTAAATTTTCCCAACTAGCCCATTATTGTTTGGTATGGGGAATCCATCTGGTTTGAGGTCCGGCCACCATAGGTTAAGTAACCAAAATAAATAGTTTTACCGGTTACGGCCCGGTCCACCGTCTATCCTTTTTAGTTTTTTATTTTTAAGTATGAGATGCAAATGCCTATCTGAAATGTAGATTGATAGAGAATACAAGGAGCGGTCACAATGTGATGCGCAGGTTCTTACCTCTCATCTTAACTCTCTCTCATCTAAATCACACACAATAAGAAAACTAAAACTAACTTAACTAAACTATCCCTAGGGAGCGAGATTATCATTTAATGAGTAATGTATTACTGTTCATGCATTAAGAAAATCACAGGTAGCTATTCTTTATTTCAAAACACATAAACATGAATAGATAGATGAACAACAAGATAGCTCATTGTTTATGAAAAGCATTCATTACTCATAGTGGAAATTCCATAAATTAAACTAGAGAGCATTCATACAAGAACATAGGTTCAACAAGTTAGAATGATCTCACAGTTAATGGACAAAATCTGAAAACGAAATAGTTCCCCTTCAACAAAATCCATTGCACAGCATTTGAACATTCCACCAAAGCTTTCTCCAACAGGAAAAATTGTAATTATCTATTGCAAAAGAAAATAGTTCTTCTTACAACATGTTCTCACAAGTCTAATTAGGAAAAAGTCCTATTTCCCTCTAACTTTCCTATATTTATACAAAAACCACAAAACCTTTGGGTTGCCCCGCCGGGTGACCTTTGGGCTCCCCCAACCATTTAATCTCACAATTTTGTCTTTTGTGAGTGTTCATGATTCATACAAATGTTACATTTTGAATCTAAGATTTAAAAGCACTTTTATGAAAAAGGACCAATTAGGTAACTGACGAAGTCCTCCCAATCCTAGGCCTTTACTGCTATCGATCTGTCTGAGATCTCAACCCTTAATTTTTTCTCCTCCTTTTCTTCATTTTCTTTCTTTTCCTTCCCTGCTGCCTCATTTTTCTGCTTAGTCTTCTAGACATATCCTCTCTGCAGCAGTCATCACCCTGTCATGAACAAATAGTTCTTTGATCACTTAGTGTTTGACAAAATGACTCAAATTGTATTAACACATACATCTTGTAGAATGAAAAAATATTAATGCATGAAGAGAAAAATGATAATACACAGAAAAATCTAACAACTGAGTCTGAAAAATTTTCCAAACCTGTTGTCCAACTAGAATGACGATATCGAAAGATCAAACTCCTCATCTCAATCCCGGTCGTATTTGGACCAATTCAACATCCTCCAATGGCAGCAAAAAAAATGACAAAGTCACCGCCATCGAAAAATAGGGTAAAAGAACAAGGGAAAGGTGGGGAAACCCCTACCGGTGGGAAAACACTTAGGCATCAGGTGAAAACACAACTACCATCGTCAGGGAGAAACACTGCAAGTCAGATGGTTAGCTCACTAAACCGCCGCAACGATTGAAACCTTATAGACTAAAGATCCTGGGTCAACATAAAATGTCGGTGAAATAAGACATTAAACGTTGTCATCCACACATCGAAAATCAGAAGCTTGGAGAGCTAGGTATCGGTGACCAAAGTCTCAATGCTGTCACCGTGTCGGCAACGCATAGGAGTAACCCCCCTGATCAATAGCCAAGACCATTCCGATAGCGAAAAACAAAACATCATAAAGTAAAAGTTGAAAAACCAAAGCATCGGTGAGCATCGAAATTATCCATCGGTGAACATAAAGACTATAAATCAGGTAGTTAGTGCACTATAGAGCCACCACGGCGGGAAACATAAGGACTACGGCCCCGATTCAGAGATAAAAATACTTTTGACAGTGATAAAAGAAAACGTCGAAAAACAGAAAATTAAGTGTTCGAAAGACTTAAAAATCACACAGTGGTTAACGTAGTTCGTTTCATCTCTGAAACAACGGTAGCATAGAGAAATAAAACCCCGATTCAAAGTTCAACAAAACTCCGAGAGCGAGAAAATCAAACCAATAAAAAAAACTAAGTCCCACAGTCAAAAGCATTGGCATTTTTAGATCAACTGACTTCCGAGATTAAGGAAAAAGAGTTGACTTCAATTCAACCTCAAAATCCAAATTTGTAGCAGAGAAAAATAGAGTTAGGGGATTCAAACAATTTCATGCAAGATAAAATCAAAGGAGGGTCCAAAATTTTAAAAAAATTGTGAATACAGTTGCAGCTGCAACAATTGGTGACTTTCTGGTGAACCCAAATCTCTGGACAATTTCTTCCTTAAGTAACAGACTGCTTGACAATAAAACAAACATGCTGAATACTTCTAGATGTCTTGAATTCCACAATGGCAAATATCTGTACTTTTAATCATTGATAATAGTCCAATTTTAGGAAAATGGAACCCAATATTTCAAAGTTGAGATAACTCTTTTGAGGCTAGGAGGATGAGTTTCATTTTTACCTTTGTCTTCGGGTAGCTTCCAGCTCGGACACCACAGGATTGTAACATATGGTAAACAGAAATATTCATTTGTTCCTCATTCCCATGCCATTTTTGCACTCTTTTGTGCTTTTGGACCTTTTTTCCTTTTGAGTCCTCGTGCCTTTCTTTCTGAATTTTTTATTCAGCCTCCTCTATCCATAGTGTCCTTTTGTGTGTGAGATGTATATAATTTTTAGCTCACAGACGGAGAAGAACTTTTGGCAATTTTGTACTCATAATGATTCAGTACTTTGTTTCGATACATATTCTTTCTTAGGAGTTTCGACTCTTATTAGCCTTTTGGATTTCAATTATTGGCATGGGATCATTTATATATAATATATTGTTTACCCTGCTTCCTTTCCATGGGTCTTTTGCTGTAACCCCCTAGGACATTTTTAAATGTGAAATGGATGAAGCCCCGAAATAGTATTCCAGACCTTTTGATCCTGAGTTAATTTATAGGTATTAAGTAGGACTTCAATGTGTTGATAGCCATTTAGGAAAACTGATAACTAGAATAAGTCCTTTCAGATAAATCGGTAATACACAGTCTTATAATCAAGGATTTTAGTTAACTTGGAACTCTGATGCTCTCCATGCAACCAAAAGTTTGATTCTTTTATTGAAATCAATGAAAATCTAACTAATCAAATAGAAATAAAATAAATCACAACAAAAGATAAATAACCAAATCAGTTTATTTATGTACAAAACAAGAAACAAAAAATCAGGAAAAATAAGGTTTGAGAACTAAACCATTAACTGGTAAGTTCTCTTCCCACCCCTGTAAATCTTACAATTTGTAAGTTGAGGGGCCAAGTTTTGCTGCAATTTGAAAAGGGTCTACCCATAACTATTGAAACTTCGTGTGATTTCCCTTTTCATCATGCGGGTGATCCCACTTAAGAACCAGGTCTCCCACTTTAAATTCCCTCTTCCCAACTTTATGTTTATCAAACCATTGTTTAACTACTTCCTGTTGATGTTTAAAATGTTCTTTGGCTTTGGATCTAGACTCTTTCACCTTCAACAGATTATAGATTCTAATTTGCAAGATTTCATTATTTGTGCCTCTAGACTCTTGAGCTATTATGGATGAGGGTAGCATAATGTTGGGAGGCAGAATGGCTTCTTTTGCATAAACAAGGGTATATGGTGACACACCTAAGGAATTCTTGGGTGTGACTCTATCAGCCCAAAGAGTATTTGGTAATGCTAAGTGCCAACTTCTCTAGTTTTCTAGCATAGTATTTTTTAAGATTCTAATTAGATTCTTGTTTGTAGATTCTATCAAACCATTTCCTTATGGATAATAGTTCGCAGAATAATGCAACTTAATTCCCTTTTCATGAGCAAATGAAGTTAATCTAATAGAGGAAAAATAAGTAGCATTATCGAAAACTTGGGAAATTGGAACCCCAAACCTGGTCATAATGTGATCTTGCAAGAAGTCCATGACCGCGTCTTCATTCACTTTATGTAACGGAATGGATTTGACCCATCTAGTGAAGTATTCAGTTGATGACAAGATGTATTTGTGTTACAAGGAAGAATTTGGTTTTATCTCTCCAATGATATCAATTCCCCGTTACTTGAATGGTTCTGTTATCATCACCAGCTTCAAAGGTCATGTTTCTTTGGCTTGTCTTCCTCCACACCTCTGGCAGATATCTCACTTTCTGACATGGGCATGTGTATCCTTGAATAGTGTGGGCCAATAGTATCCGGCCCTGAGAATTTTATGGGTTTTCGTATCTCCCAAAAAATTCCCTCCAGCAGACCCATCATGTAACTCTGTCATGACCTTCTTCGCATCTTCTTTCTCTAAGCATCTAAGAAGAAATCCATCATAATTTTTCCTAAATAATATTCCTTCAATGATATGATATGAAGCTGATTTGAGGCACAGTGCTCTTCTTTGCTTAGAATTCCAATGTTTGAGCAACAATCCTTCCTGAAGGTAATGCATAAGGTCTCAATACCAGGAATCTGGAGCTATGAAAAGAGGACATACATCCATCAGATGTAACTCATCTTCATTTTCCCAATTGTTTTCTTCATTGTTTTTACCTTCAGCCATTAGTTTGCACAGTCCTTTCCCTTTAATTATAGATGTTGGTTTGAATTCGAGGTCATATTCTTGTAAAGATGTCACCCAGTTGCCTCTTCTTTCTCCCAATTCCTTTTGTGCAAAAAGAGACCTCACAGCTAGGTGTGGAACTATTACCTTGGTCCGGTTCTTAAGTATGTATGGCCTAAATTGTTTTACTGCTTTGAAGACTGCATAAGCTTGTTTATCCATAGCTGGGTAATTCAATTCAGCCCCCTACAGATCAATGCTCATAAATTATATGGGGTACTCATCTCCCCCATCTTCCTTCTGAGTAAGCACCGCTGCCAACGAATCATCGGACGCGAAAGTGTACAGAATAAAATCTTTTTTGAACTATGGACGTTTAAGGGATGGAGCATGAGCAATAAATGTCTTTATTTTGCTGAATGCATTCTTCTCTACATCAGTCCACTTGAATTGTACACTTTGTTTCACCATTTGCTGCAAAGGTTTAACAATTTGAGCAAAATCCGGTACAAACCTTCGCACAAAACTAATCATCCCCATGAATGATTGCATACCTTTCTTATTATGGGGTAAAGGGATTTGTTTGACTTCCTTAAACATTTATGGGTCTATGGAGATCCCCTTTTTAGAAATTGCGTGACCCAATAGCTTTCCTTCTACAACCGCAAACACACACTTCTTGGGATTTAGTGAGATACCATATTTTCGGCAACGCTCAAAAATTTGTTTAAGATGGAATGCGTGTTCTTCTCTTTTCTTTGAAAATATTGTGATATCATCAAGATATACCACAACACTATGGCCAATCATACTGTGGAAACTTATATCCATAGCCCTTTGGAAATTCGCTCCAACATTTATGAGTCCAAAAGGCATCCTTCTATATGCAAAAGTTCCCCACCTTGTTCTAAATGTAGTCTTAAGTCTACCTTATTCAACTACCAACACTTGATTGTAGCCATAGAATCCATCTAATAATGAAAATAACTCGGAACCCGAGACCGTCTGTAATATCTGTTCCATGGGTGGGACTGGATAGTTGTCTTTATCTGAAGCATGATTTAGGTTCCTAAAATCCACACATAGCCTAATTTCTCCAAATTTATTCCTTACTCGTACCAGATTCGAAACCCATTCTGAGTGTCTGACTTTGAATATAATTTTAGCATCCAATAATTTCTTTACTTCATTCTAAATTAAAGGCTCCAGTTTTGGATGCATTTTTCTTAAAGGCTACTGATAAGGCTTGACTCCAGATCTAATAGGGATGACATGCTGAATAATCTTGGTGTCATATGTTTTCAGATCTTCATATGTGCAGGCAAAAACATCTTTGTACTGCTTGAACAAACTGATGAACTTATTCTTTAACCTGGGGAGCAACACTTTCCCAAATTCACGTATTTGGGCTCAACTTGAGTTCCTAAATTTATCAGTTCGAATTGTAAAGATGAGCTATGAGTCTTGACATTTGTTGGTCTTCTGAATTTATTGTTTAGATCAAACATTCGCTCTAAAGTTCTGACTCCTTTAGGAATAAAATTGTCGAATTTCAACTCAACTTGATGTTCTTCATCATCGATGATTGCCCCTTTGAAAGTCTCATCATTTGTCAAACATTCCAGAATCTGCTGATCGTCATCAAAAGCTCGTAAATTTGTAATAATTTCTAGAACCGAAGGCCTAAAAAGTAATTCAATAGAACACCTGTTATTAGAGGGTACAAGCCTTGCAGCCGAGGTAGCTAACAAGTCAGTTGCTGCATTCCTTAGTCTAGGAATCGATACAATATTAAATGCATAAAAAATTTTAGCAAATCCCACACTTCATTTTTATAAGATTTTAAATGAGGTGAAATGCAATGTATCTGATTTCAAATCTGTTTTTCAATTATTTCATAATCCCCATACACTTTCATATTTTCTACTTTTAATTCAATTGCTTTTCTTAGTCCCTGAACTAATGCTTCATATTTGGCTGTGTTATTGGTACATTCAAACTCTAATCTACATGAAAGAAAGTGTTTATTCTTCTTTGGATCAATCAGGACACATCCGACTCCTGATCCTTCCAATGTCTTAGATCCGTAAAAAAAAAGTGTCCAAAAACTATCTACTTTTACTATACATGAATCAAAATCTACATCTAAAGCTAAGTCTACTATTTTACAATCAATTTCATCAGCCTATGAAAACCGAAGGAGATCAGGATGGCTGTCTGATGTACCATTGGCTTCTTCCACTTCGTAGTTTCTTGGTTGTAGCTCAATGAAGTAATTCCCCAACACAGAATTCACTAGTTCATTCTTACCCTCCAACTGAGTGACATTGTGTTTCATGTGGGGTTCGCTTAATACTTTAATTTGATTGGGACTTCCCTTATAAGGTAACCATAGATGTGACCAATCTAAAGCAAAATACCCATTTAGCTTTGCCGATCGATCCCGACTCAAAACAAGACCATAAGCTTCAGGTATGTCTGCTACTACAATATCTATTAACTGACATACCTTTTCATTTGAAGATAGTCGAATCAAAACATCCTCCATTTCCCCAATTACTGTTACGGAGAGAAATTCCTATGGCTTGGGGTACCACAACAGACAGCTAGACTCCAGAAATCAATCTTCTCCAATATGCAATAGAAATAAACAATCTAACACTAAAGGATCGAACCTCGTACCTTATTCCGGACGGTTGAAGTAGATCCCCATTGAGCTTTCCAATCTTCAGCTTGAACTGTTATAGCATGTCCTCAACAACAAGTAAACAATACAAGCATACTATATTTCATGGTGTTAGATCTATTCTAGCATATATAAATCAATAATGTAAAAGCATTTGACATATTCCAATGGAAACAATATTCATTCAAATACACATTACTGGACAGGAAAAGATATTTCTATTAATAAGAATCAGAGATTACAAGTGACAACCTCTGACGACACGTCTGCGAACCGGAGAAACTGAATCCCCCACTTGGGCCTCCACCACCTCAATCCTCCATCACTTCGATAGCAAGCTTACTAACAAAGGGCAAGCTTGGGAAGAACACAACAGTGCTCCAAGGGACAAAGGGATGCAGACTCAAGCATAAAGTTCTGGAAACAATGGACTATAATTTCGATGCTTTCAATTTTCTCTTATGCTTTCAATGTACCAAGGGGTTCCTTATATAGATTTTCAAAGGGATATTGAAAGGTCGAATCCGTGCGATCTCAAGGCATATGGAATGCCAGGAGTCATATGAATCGGATCCAAGTCAAGGAAAACTCCAAAATGTTTTGGACTATGCACACATCCCGATGTACGCGACTATCGAGGGAATACCCGCGTATGTACGCGGTTATCGGGGAAAAAGCCGCGTATATCAATATTATAATGTTTTTAGGGATGATCAAGGTAACATCAAAAGATATAAAGTGGTCCAAAGGGGCTAATGAGTCTGCAGCGGGACAAGGGAAGGCCATACAATGTGTGATTCACCTAGTGTGGTGAAATCCGCTATAACAGATGCCCCCTAATGTATGAGATCAGAGGGGATATACGATGGCCGAAATACATTATAATTCCATCCCAGGAAGGAAGTGATGAAGGTACCCAAATGGATGACCAGCCACCCAATCAGCATAATACCATACTACAACTCTGCATATAATCTGCAAATACATCTAGCAGTCCCGGATACATAAGAGTACAATGGCCATGAATAGGCATGATACATGATAGAACATATGTGGTCATCGCCACGTACAATATACATAGATCAGAATCTCCATGATGAAGATATACAAAGGATCATGATCTCCACAAGGTTGAATATATACAATAGATCAAGATCTCCATAGTGGCTGGAAATGTCTGACATACATTGGAACAAGTCACGAGAGCTGAAATCTTATGAACACTGGCACGATCAAGGAGGTAGCATATAAGAGATGCCACCAATCTGGAAGGTCTTCTACACAAACC